>JADDOH010023463.1:0-130795 GCA_016648135.1 Agrypnia vestita
CCTGCACATTCTTCCCACCCTCCCGCACACAAATTGGCTAGTTTTCAATCGATGCTTAATAGAGAAATAAATATTCCTCTCAATAATACCGATTGTAAGTGTTAATTACACTTTATAAAGCAAATTGCTATTAATAACAGTATAGGAGTTACCCCATACACAGTCACAGCCCTGAGCAGACCATCAACATATACATTGTATAGCCGCGACTTCGTCAGCGGACAGTAGGTCAAAGCAAGGTGCGCGCGCCAGACGTCGCCGGAATCCACAGCGTAGACAATATAGGGACACAGTAGGGTACACGAGCCGTCACAGGTCATCGCATCGTCAGCTACACACACACACACACACACACAAACTCACACACACACACACACATACACACACACACACCCACACACGGCTAGACTTCAGGAGAGTTCTTTGTTCGCAAAATATATAAAAACCAGCCAACGCCCTATACGGGCTTATCAGTCTCTCAGCTACCCCCGGCGTAAGCTGGAGGCCCTGGTCCATCAAGTCTTTATTTATTTTTTTATTATCGTAATTATGTATAACTTGTAATTGTTTTATCGAGCGAAAAAATCATCAAACATTTCACGAGTTTGGAGAATTCCCGTCCATGACGGGTAGTGACCCTTAAAAACAGCCTGATTCTCATTCATCGATCATCGATCGAGCGAATAAAATCATCAAACATTTCACGAGTTTGGAGAATTCCCGTACATGGCGGGTACCGACCCTTAAAAACAGCCTTCTTCTCATTCATCGATCACCACAAACTGGTGACAACCAACGCTCACCTTTTTCCGGCCCCCAAAATAATTATAACAGCACATTAATAGATAAAATGTTAAATAAAAAAAAAAACAATTGATAGTTTTTTATATTCCGGACATAATATTTATAATACCATTGATAATACTTTGATACGGCGGCGGCGACATACCAGACGACGCTCCGCGTCTCTCACTTGTCGATAAAAATGCGGGTTCTCTTCTTCTTCATTTTCTTCTCTTATTTCATTTGAGGTCGGCTCTCCTTACTCTTTTTTCCCACGATTCCTTATTTTGGGTCGTCGCGCTGTCCAACTGGGCATTCTTCAGGTCTTTCTCCACACTCTCCACTACGTGGCGCTGGATCGACCTCTATCTCTTTTGGTTTCTTGTATTTTGTATGCAATATGAACTGCATGATCTCCATACCTTATTACATGGCCATACCATTTCAGTCGCGATTCCTTCACCTTTAGTTGTCCGAAAATAATTAAAAGGCAAATTAAAATTGGTTTTTCCTGTCGATTTCGAGAGCGCCGCGCATGGTTCACAAATTCTGTACGAAATAATTGGTTTTATCCATAGAATTTAATAAATGGTGCGAAGAATTTTTCTAGGGGAAATGTTAATTATTAGCGAGTCTCTTTCATCCAGTGATAAAACAAATTTATTTTTTCGTCTTATTATTCGTAATTAGTAAAAATTTTATATGTGTAGGTATATTTTTAAATTTAAGCGTTATAATAAAATAATTTTTTAAAAAATCACGAGCACCATGCGGGTGCAACCTAAATTAGTCCTCCAGTAGGTAGGTACTTCAGCCCGTTGCATGCGGAAGTGTGCATACTAGGAACTATTTTTGAAGATTCGCTGAATCGATTTCGTGTTGTTGCTTTTTTGACAATCGGCGTTTATTTGTGTTGTCACTGCTTGTGTGAGAAAAAAAGTATTTTGTTGATTTATCTCGATTACATATAAAATTATTAATTCTCACCACTGTTCATACAATGAGCGAAACCCAAAATATTATTAAAAAGCGTCATCAAATTTCCGTTATTTTTAATATTCTATAAAAATTTTAAATTATAAAATGTATGTGAAGAATAATTCTCAAAACTACAATTAATTAAAGGCTAAGACTTAACCATTTTACGATACGCTACAATGTCCGTTTCTCATGGCGGATCCGGTAGTTCGAGCAGCAGTGGAAAACGAAAAGAAATTTATAAGTAAGTTATACTAATTTGCACTTTAACTATGAAATATGAGAATCGGCAGTAACAATTCGATCAATGATTAATAGCGCTAGTCTCAGTTTATAAATTCAACACATACCTAACGTGAAATCAAACTTTTTGTGGTTTTACTTATGTTAATATGCCCGAGATACCACTTTAGTACATATAAAAAGTTAGTACAATTTATTATTTTGCTTTATTTATTGGTAAAATGAAACAATCCCATTTTCAGGTATTTGGCGCCATGGCCGTTGTACTCCATGAATTGGTCTGTGAGACCGGACAAACGATTTCGATTGGCTCTCGGCAGCTTCGTTGAAGAATATAACAATAAGGTATTTTTGAAACACATTATTTATATGCTGCCATTTGTGAATGCTGAGACATTGCTTTTGTTATGTTGAAGTTTGTAGGATTTAAAGTCTGCTGAATTGAGACCATCTGCTTTTCCCGTAAGTATTGTTCCTTTTTTATACTTGGGTACTGTGGCCACAGAGGCCTCAGGCTTATTTTTTGCAGACACCCTTATTTGTCACAATCACTTGGGTCGTGATGTACCCATATGGGCACTGCTAAAGAATAATTTTGGTTCTTAGATTGTTTTTATGTTAATACGTGTGCACCTTCACAACATTAACATGTGTAAATTATAGACAACTTGTTAAGTGTATGGATGTAGTATTAAAATGTACCAAAATGCACACCTGTAGTATTAACAAGTACATAATGCACATCTATAATACTGTCAAGTACCAAAATGAAAAAATCTAATAGTTTTGTGAATGCCCTTGTGCATAGGTGTATTGTCAAAACAAAACCATATCCTCAAATATAAGGATTCTAGGCAGTTGAAATCAGCTAATTGTGATTTGACCTACCTTCTATCATTACAAAACTGCAATGGTGTATCACAATTTAATGTTGAAAATCTTCAGTTTTGGCAGTGTATGCTTGCCAGCCACCTATCATTGTTATAGTCTGGCTTTCTCTCTTCTAAAATGAAGCTTTACTATTCTGTACAGTAAAGCATTCCGTTTATTTATTACATAATCTAAGTTACTTTTGCAACCCGCAGTTGAGCATTGTCATTAGTGACGTCATACCATTATTTTAACATGTTATTTTAGGTACAGTTATTTGGGATTTGTAACTAATTGTGCCTATGATTGGTAATTAAGATATAAATGTTGTCTAGTGCCGATGGTTGCCCTTGGAATTGTGAAAAATTAGTTGTTAATCATTGATACAATCAGATGCAAATCTCAACGGTTCGTTTAAAATACCATCACCAATTGTCATAGCGTAATACCTCACCTTTTCTGATTATGGTCACCAGTACAATTTTTCTTTTCCATTTTTGGAAAATTCAATCCTTTTTCAATGGGCTATATTTAGTTTTTTTGCGATTTCAAGACACATGCCTAAATTTAATTCAACTAACATTTCCATATCTTCAAAATTCATTTCTATTGACTGTCCAGAACATAAAATATTAAGCCATGTATTCACTAGGGGACAAATCGCGAAACATTCCGCTCGGCATGTCGCATCAACATCTACGCTCATGTTTCGGGGTCATTTGACGTGTACACACCGGGACTCGCATATCTTGTCGCGGAAATGTCACCCGATGAGGTTATGATGACAGCTGCGGTATCTCATTTGGCGAAAACGGGGTTCCGCGCAATACGAAATGTTTATTTGGGTCGCAATTTCAAATTAACGAGGTTTTACTGTAGTAAATTGAATATTATTAAAAACAAGGTCCCTTTGGCAAATAATTATTGTTTTCCACACGTCATGGAAATGTCGCCCTATGAGGTTATGATGACAACTGCGTATCTTTTTATGTTAATGAGTTTATCGAAATGTAAGAGGAGAAAAAAGAGGAGAATGTGAAATTATTTACTGCAAAGAGAAAGAAGGACGGACATTTTATGCGATCTTCAATCGATACAGCTCGATGAGTTCAAGAACAATTTCGTTTCCCCACATTGTCATCTTGACAGATACAGCGCATGCGTATTCACTTGTAAACATACCACGTGGTACTGACGCTCCGCATAATGTTGCAGTGAGCTCGCTCGGGTACCGTGCGCATGGCAACGTTGCCACAGCATGTAGAAATGCCGCGTTATGTTGTGCGCGACGTCGCGGAACAGTGCACAACGTTGTAACGTCACGTAGACTATGCGCGCGTGCTGTTGAGGGACAATTTGTCCCCTAGTGAATACATGGCTTTAGAGGCAATCAATCCAGCAATGATGGTCTTGCAGTATTCCTAGCACTTTTGGATCATTTGGATCATGTTGTATCTGACCGTAGCCTGCAGTATCTCCTCTTCAAAAGTCTGGTCAATTTTTTTTTTTTTTTAATATTATAACCGAGGTTAAACGGAAAAGTTTATATTGGGATTATTGAATATAATTTTACAGCTGAGTTGACATTACTATCAAAATTACTGTTCCTAAATTTCGATGTACATTCAAATATCAAGCCTATTCTTGTGTACGTAGATGTGACGTCTGGCTGCAAAACCGCCACGTTGCATATACGAAATGTTCAGTAATAAAAAAAAAAATTTAAGTATTTCCCTTACACATTTTCCTGTTTTTTATTATTTTACATGATACATATTAAGGATGTTTTAAAATCTGCATACCAATTTTAAAGATTTTCTTTGTTGTTTCCGCAATATAAAGATATATAGTTTTGCTACCCACCGCCGGATAGAGTCGATTTTGCTACCGAATGATCGCGAGAGACGCGCTTGCGGACGATCACGTGTCGACTTGCTTACTTAACTCTTTGCGAACAATACTGCGATTGAAAATGAAACAATGAAATATATTATTTTATAAATATTTTATTTGTGATTAACAAAAGATGCAAAAATATTTTAAGAATTAAAATTTACTGCATGTTTTGAGTAAGGAATATGAATTAAATATATTTTAGAAAATATGTAAATAATGAACCAACAATAATGGAAACAAAAATATTTTTAGAATTAACAATAATTTCATATCACTTCTCGAGACCGTTACTACGACACCAAATTTAACAATATAATAAATTTTTAAATAGGCAATTATTTCATTGGCGATTAACAGAGTTTATAAAAATATTTTAATGATTAAAAATTAGTCTTCGAGTACAAAAATTTAATAACTCAGGCACATTGTTTTAAGTATTTTAAAAACTAAAAACAATAATCTTAAGAATTAAAAAAGAGTAAAGAAATAAAATATATATATATATTTTATTTCAATAGATAAGGAAATATGCGACATTAAAATTTGCATTTTTTTTCAATATTTCAGACTTATTTTTTTAAAACATACTTTTACTACAGTAACTTATATCAAATATAAACAAATTATTCCCTTTTACACAAGTTAAACAAAATAATAAATACCCTGCAATTCTAATTGGAAAAAATCCAATTGGAATTTTTGCAAGATTTTTATAATCTTATTTAACTTGTACTAAAAACAAATTAAATTTTCGTAATTAATATAAGTAACTGTAAATATCGTTCAACTTTTTGTAGAAAATAAGTCCAAAATATTTAAAAAAAATGAAAACTATTATATTAGCTCATGATTGCTTGAAAATTTTCGACTCATTATCAAGACAGGCAATTAATATCGTTTATAAAAAATTCATTCACTGCAATACAAATGAAATGAAATAATAAAAACCTTGTGAAAATTTCTATTTTCAATTTTTGCAAGGTTTTTATCATTTTATTCGGCTTGTATTAAAGTGAATGAATTTTTCATAATTGGTATAAGTTACTGTAACGGTAGTTCAACTTTTTCACTAATTTAGTCCCAAAAAATTACAAAAACGTTTATACAAAAATTTCATCCTTTTCATATCAAAATGGTCTAAACACGAATCTGTTTAGATTATTTCATTTCACCCAGAGTGTAAAGTCTCGTACTTCTAGCTACGAGACACCTTAATAATATTAGGTAACATGCCGCGCAACGGCTAGTGCAGACGATAGACAATTGCAGATGCCAATGGTCGCGCAGCAGCCACTTACGGCCTCACAGTCGCCAGTATAACCATCTGCAGGGTCTAGCAGCAAGCAATCAGTAAATAAATTTAAAAATTATTTAAATTTATTCACTTCAATACAAATCAAATAAAATGATGAAATATTTACAGAAACTGAAATTGAAGGCGATAATGATAATGATGATGATGAAGATTTTATGCTGATGGTGTATGTTATGTTAGATACAATAAATACTTATTTTTGTAAGGTAACTTTATTTTACCTATAATAAAATAAATTTATGGTAAATCCAATCGCACGGTCTTTAAAGTGTCAACAAAAATATTCAAAAATGTGTACAAAGCGGACTTTTTAATGTGATAATTCTTTCCTATTTTGCTTTTGAAAGTTAGATTTATATCCATCCTTGTTTACTTCATGCTTTAGTACACTGTCTTTTGGTAATAAGAGATGTCTACTTCTAGTTTTTATGTAAATATTTAAGGTAATCACAACACGCGTTATCTGCGACGGATGACGTTTCTCCATACTAAATCTCGTAGTGGGGCTGGCTTCTGATTGGTCCGAGTGAATAGTGTCGGTTCTGCATCCCACTTTGCGGCAACGTGGCGGTTTTGCTACTCACCGTTATATTTAAGGACGATTTTGAAGGGCATGGAAGCATATTTTCTTATATTGGGAACTTGCAGAATGTGAAGAATAGGATACAGATCATTAATCAATCAAAACATGAAAAATGGTCTTGTATGGATAGTGGCGGTTTTGCATCCAGACGCCACAGATAATGGGTGTCCCTCTCATCTTCAAGATTGAAAAATATGCATACACATTAAAAATGTATTTCAAAAACCTCCCTATGTGTTCCATTACTTTAGCTGAATATTACTTTATCTGCAATATTATTACTATTTTTATTTTTTTAGGTTCAAATTGTATCTTTAGATGAAGACACAAGTGAATTTAGTGCGAAAAGCACATTTGATCATCCATATCCTACAACAAAGATCATGTGGATTCCCGATAGCAAGGGAATAATGCCCGATCTTCTTGCCACAAGCGGTATGTATCACACTTCATCATTAACATTTCATGACCTTAGAACACCAAGGTATCATCAGAGATCTTGGTGAAAATTTACCTTTGGTATCGAAATTCTGGCAGTAATGTTATCTTAAAAACTGTTACACGTGAAATTTCCTAGCAGTTTAAGAAATAAACTAAACGACGGTGTTATATTTTAGTAGCACTCGTACTATTTTTAGAAAAAAATGTTGATTTGAATACAACTAAAATGTATGAGTTATAATACTGACGGTCCCTAAGTATACTGTAGAATATGCAAAAATTATTTTTTCGTTTTACTATCTTAACCCTTTGAGCCCTTATACCTCGTCTTACTAGCACCCTGATCCTGACCAATTTTTGACCAAAAAATGATATTTGACAAAAAAAATCTGGAAGACTAACAAGTTCAAATGTTTTAGTGTAATAATGTATGAGCTTATTTTCTTTGGCATATATAATTTTCATACAATTTTCAAGCTGTCAAAAGTGGCGATATGCGTCGATAGATCATGCTACTTCAATATGAGATCGAGACATGAACAAACATCATATCAGATAAACCTTGCACGAGCGTATTATTTATATGTCCTTGCAAGACAGAAAGGTTGGCTCTAGACTGGCTAGATAAGCAGACAGGCAAGCACTTCAATTGAATAACTCTATAACTCTGCGCGCAGACACAAACATACACATTCATACACTTCCTCTGCTGCCCCCTCTCGCTCCCTCCTCCGCCCTCCATTTGCACTCACTAACATGAGACAAATCATTGACCCAATATTTTTTTCCTTATGCTGCTATACCGACCCATGGGGGTATATGGATCATTGCTTAAACCAGTTTACCGGCCTATAGAGTTCAAAGGGTTAAACCATTCAATAGAATCTATATTTTCGGAAAATATTTTTAAAAATTCATTTCCGTTTCAAACAAATCATATATCAAAGGAAAATTAAGTTTTTTTTTTTATATTACCTGAAAATGTAGAGTAAATCTGATGGTTTAAAATGCTAAAATGAAAATCAAATTTTGGCAGATTTGACAGTATACGGAGGGACCGTCGATATAACTTGCCCAAAATCAGAAATTAGTTAAAATTATATGGGCTAGCCGAAGCTGGGCCGCAGAAGAAATTGAAAAATTAATATACAACACTTTGAAACTCAGTTTTATGTGTTCTTTGATATCCGAGAGCACAATTTATTACAAGGGTATAAATTATCTTTCATCATGGCACTAAAACATATTGTGGGTGATTGCCACCTCAACGAAATCCCTCCATCCTTCTCTTCCACTCCTTGGTCTACCAATCTTTGACCTCAAAAGCATATAGGTCTCTCTAGACCCCTACTTTCATTTAATCAATGGAATGATGGTCTACCGATACTTCATCTCACATTTGGTTTTTTAAATATTATCATGAAAATGCTATATGATTTTATTGAAAACTTTTCAAATGATTTTAATAAATTTGATGACATTAGCTCACCGTAAATGTCGAAGTTGAAACAGTGCGTGACACCAAATATGTATATCTTTGCAAATGAACTTATCTCAGTTCAGGACTCAGGTTTTTGCTCCTTACATCAACATTCGAGTAATCTGGATCTTGTGTAGACAAACTTTGGTGATATACATAATATGTGAGTGGATTTTGGGTACTTTCTTTGATTATCCGTATTGTAAAACAAGATTCACATTTGTTTTGACCATTCATAACCCCAAGAGAATTAATGATGTGCAAAAAAATATTTTGAAATGATTATAAAGGCATTAACATTTTTACAGGAGATTACTTGAGGGTTTGGAGAGCGGGTGAACCTGACACAAGGTTAGAATGTGTCCTCAATAATAACAAGAACTCTGACTTTTGTGCCCCGCTCACCTCTTTTGACTGGAACGAAGTCGATCCCAATTTAATTGGAACATCAAGTATTGACACAACATGTACCATTTGGGGTTTGGAAACAGGACAGGTAAAGACATGAACAGATTCACAAACTGTTATCATGTGTTGAATATGTACATTGGTGGATTTAAATAGTTGCGTGACTTCTTTGTATTTATGACAACGAAGAGTAAAAATTAAATATTTTTTTAGCTTCTCGGACGAGTTAACCTAGTGACTGGTCATGTCAAAACCCAACTCATCGCTCACGATAAGGTAATTGCCGTTTAGTTTTTTTATTAAAATGGTAGTTTAAAGCGCGATGTGCATTAAGATATTTTTTCATTCTTCCATTTTAGGAAGTGTACGACATAGCATTTTCAAGGGCGGGTGGTGGTCGAGATATGTTTGCTTCAGTCGGTGCAGATGGCTCGGTACGAATGTTTGATCTGCGACATCTAGAACATTCTACTATCATTTATGAGGTAAATTAAATATATTATAATAGTTATTGCTGCTTTTTTCGTATATTTCACCTGTATGCATTGATATTCCAATTTTTAACACCCACATTTATTTATTTTCTAAGTAAAATTGTTATAAAATTTGTGGAGTCATTTTTATGCAAAACTATACCTGGAAAGTATCAATTATTCTTCTTGAAGAGTCGTCTCTTATCAGAAGTCTGCAATTATTTATTTAGTTATTTATTAACGGCCTTCAGGTCTTTTACAAACAATAATGTAAAGTGTACATTAAATGAATGAAAACTTAAACAATACATAGTGATTGCCCAGGAAATACAAACAAGAAAAAATAATGATAAAAAGTGGAAAGCAAATGCATTAGCAGTAGCACAATACTAAAAGATAAATATATTATCAATTAAAATGCCAGTATATAGCAAAAGCAGAAGCTATATTTATTTATTAATTAAGGAACCTGTCAATTACTATTTTATTAACACCTCCTCCTAGAAGAGTCATTGTACTTTTGTTCCACTGTCCAAAATGTTTCCTTTTCTTAACCTAGTCTCATTCTACTCCCACAATCTTCCACTGCAATATATAAAAATAAGTTTTGGTGCATAATAGCTGATCCAATAAAGAAATTGTAAGTACCGTTCAGTGATTCCACATTTCAAATGCTTAAAATTTACTGCTTAATCTTATTACTATACGTCCATTATTATACATTACGGAGTTACGACACAATATTTTTACACAACTACGCTTTAGATTTTTATTCCATTATAAATTTAAAAAATAATCACTTTTTTCTTCAGCCATATTATTTCAAAGCTGCAAGAAGAAAAATAAAAAAAGGAGAAAAAAAAAGTGTGTATATATATACATATATATATATATATCCCTCCTAGACAGAAGGTCTGAGTGCGCTGGCATAATTAATCACTACTATAAAAAATATATTATTTTTATTTTATGTATTTAAACCAAATAATGAAAGAAAAATATATACATATCTAGGACCTAGGAGCTAGCTGCCCTTTGCTGCTAGTGGATCAGAGTATTCTAGGAAGAGCCACATTCTAAAAACATCTTAGTGTGTCAGATAAATAAAAATTAAATATGTTGTCATTTCAAAATTTCATATTGCATTGAAGGTCCATGTCATAAAAACAATTTCATTAGAAATAAGAAAAACATAATAATATTTTTCAATATTTCTCCTTTATGAACCGCCATTTTTTTCCAACTCCAATTCATTTGTTTCCCACAATTTAATATTTTTGTATTCCCTACCAGTTTTCACTTAAAAACAATAATTTAAGCTTTTTAAAACCACTTGTGAAACAGAGATAGTTACTTAGTAAGCATTAGAGCATACACAATTTTCTTATGTCAAGGAGATTTGCATCACAATATTTTTATTGGGTTATTAGTAGTAGTCGGGTCAAATTTCATTTTATTTTCAGGATCCGGCCCACACTCCACTGCTAAGGTTAGCCTGGAATAAACAGGATCCTAACTATTTGGCTACAGTTGCTATGGACGCCTGTGAGGTCATCATTTTAGATGTGCGAGTACCGTGCACCCCGGTGGCTCGCCTCAACAACCACAGGGCTTGCGTAAATGGCATTGCATGGGCTCCTCACAGGTATTATCTTGTCATGATTTTACTCATTTCTTGACGATTGCTTTGAATTCATCACGCTAGGTGTGCAATTGTGTAATGCATAAAATCTCGCGGCATACTTATTAACAGCATTATGTGACTTCACACAGTGTACACAACAGTTTTTTGTTTTCAATTGTTTTTTTTACATAAGCAACCTGGGAATTAATGTTCCACGCCAGCATCATGTATGCATGACAAAGTGCACCCTGATTGCACAACTTGGACGCGAAATCGGTTAAAAATGTTGGACCTAATGTTTTTGAAAGAATCAGTGCAACTTTTCAATTTTTATTAACATTTAGCTGTAACCCGTCAAAAATGATGGTACTTTTACATGTCAGTTCCTAAGGAATAATAAAAAGGAATAAGTTACGCGGACGGACAGACTGACAGACAACGAAATTATTGTAATTGGGATTTATAATTAGTTTATGTGTCTGCGACATGTGTACCACATTGTAACTGGAAACTGGGATTACACATAGCATTATATTTATACATTTATGCGTATACATTATTATAGATAAAGTCTATTTCTCAAAATCAATTATGACTTTTAAACCCTCAAGTAAATGATTAACTCCTGTATCCAGCTCCTGCCATATTTGCACGGCAGGTGACGACCACCAGGCACTAATATGGGACATTCAGCAAATGCCCCGCGCTATCGAAGACCCAATTCTGGCCTATACGGCAGCCGAAGGCGAGGTAAACCAGATCCAGTGGGGAGCCACACAACCTGATTGGATTGCCATCTGCTACAACAAGCACACGGAGATACTAAGAGTCTAATAAAGAGATGGCGAACCTTATCGGCGTCTGGCACTGAACTGAAAGAGAGATATATTCCCAGTAAAATGATTAAGATGTGTATTCACCTTTTTATTTTAATATGTTGTACAACGATTGGCATGTGGGCTGTATGCTCACCTTAATCACTTCCATGTAAAAATCCAAATAATTCCACGAAAAATCTAACTAAAACTAGAGCTCTGTCCGATTTATTCAGTCCAAATATCAGTAAAATGTGGCATACCCAAAATGCTACATTGTATGATCTATGATAATTATTATAAGGCATATGCAACCTCTTCAACCGACATAGAGATAGTGATGAACTAATTTACATACGGCAAAGTGGTTTTGTTAGTTATCTTTTGACATTGAAATTTCATTTGGTATTGGAAAATTACAAACATTTTTAAAATGTGGACAGAATTCTGAGTATGTGTTGGAGACTTAAAGAATTGAAAAATTTTCTTAATTAATATGCACACAGAAAAAGATTTATTTAAATTAGCAACTTATTTTTTCATGCAAATGTAAAATTGTACAGAATTCCTCGTTTTCTTCCTTTTTCAAAATTTCAATAAGTGTCTATTCTGGATAGTCAGCATTTTACTATTGATGAACCTCATCAAGAAACATTGCTTTTTAAATTCTGAAGACATTTGATAATTTCCCTTAAAAACTGCCAAATGTTGAGAGTTTAAGTGTGCTCCTATGTATTTTATATTTTTCTATTTTTGAATTCCAAGCAATTCTCGGTTTACCAATTGGCAATTGAGTTTTGAATAAGAAAGTGAATATAAAAATTTAATCAGTGATGCACTTGGGAGGAAACACATATCTCTGTCATTGTCAGTGGTTCGCCTCAGTGGAAGTGATGGACTTCATATAAAAATAGTTTGTGTGTGATTATTCCTACTGATTGGTTTTAAGAGTGTAAATTTATGGAGGTTCTATGGATACATCCGTCTTATAGCTTTATACACTTAAGCTATATTTGTTTTATGTCTAATCCTTGTGGAAGTACAATTACGTATTTATATTATTTATACACATTCATAGTGGTACGTGGTTTAAATTAAAAATGATGTCACAGCAGTCTGTTGCTTGACAAAACTTTTAATTATTGTCTTCCATGCTACCATTACGGATATGTATAATTTTTCTTGACAAATCATCAAACATTCACCATGTTTATTTATTGTCTAAATTGTTTGTGGTGTGTTTAAAAACATAATTTAATGTATGTGAAGATTTTATATTATTATTTCTCTGCAATTATTATTATACTAATATGCGTCAAGTCTCCCTGTTTTTGAATTTGAATAGGTTAGATTATTTATTATTTTAATTAATTAATCAATTAGTTTAGAACTCGGGTAACAAAAATATCCTGTTTTAAAATTTTCTTACCCATCACACTTGATTATAAAATATGAAAATTACTTGAAGAATCTGCAATTCATTATTATTATCGAGAACTAATTATTTATGTAGTAACTTTTTATACTGAAACTGAAAATTACAACTATTCAAGACGGTACTTAATATAACTTTTAAGTAAGCATTGTGTAAAATAAAGGTCTTTACGAAATTGAGATTTTTTTTATCATATTTACATTTTTAAAATGGTATTATATCAAATTTTTGTAATTTTTTGCTCAAGTGTTTAGTATTATTTGTATAGAAATATATAATTAGTCAAACATAATTTATGAAAATAGTAATAGAAATTTTCTTTAACAATAAATTAATTTCAACACAAAAATTCTATGTACATATCTACTTTTTTCTTTTCTAAAGACTGGATATTTTTTATATGACGTGTATTGTTTATGTTAATGGTTATGTTCTGTAGATTGGTAATAAATGTAATCCACAAAGAAACATATGATCCTTTCAATCCTCATTGATATTGTTGATCATCAGCAATTGTGCAATATGGTACATATTTTGTAAAGATTAGTTCCTAGAGTACTCAAAATCATTCTTCAAACTCAAGAAATAATGGATTTAATATAATATAATTCAAATATAATTCCGTTAAAGAAATAACGGAATTATATTTGATTAGCCGTACACCCGTGAAAAATCATGGGACACAATAACAAGCTGAAAAAAATTTTTTTTTTCCTTGGTTGAGCAACTTTGTAGATTGACATTTTGAAAAATTAATTTTATTATTTGTTTTAATCTGCTTATATTCATTAATTACACCTACATGTTACGGAAAAACCTTTCCATCGTCGGGGTGTTGTATAAATGTCAAAATATCAAAATGAATGATGTCTTTTGTTTTTTGGTTTTCTAAATTATTTAAAAAATTATTTTTAAATATTACTGCTGAAGTTCTTCGAGGGCGGACTGATCAGTCGTATAAAATATCCGCAACCAGTTACAGTTAAATAAGTCCTAAATTTTTATCAAAACCGTGATCATTTTCTAATAAATGATTTGCAAATTCAGAAAAACCATGATTATTCAGACATCTCAAATGTTCTTTAACTCTTACATTAAATTTACGGCCGTTTTTTCCAATGTAAAATTTTATTGATAAATTTTTTTTAAATAAATTAAGTAAAAATATAACTAACCAATCTCTGCTTTGAATTTCTAAAATAAATATTGCATTTTCCAAATGATTTCTTGAAATATGCAAAAATGCAGATGTTTTTCACAATGTCTAATAGCTTTTTTCAAGAGTTTTATATTTTTTTTGTCCCATGTATTTTTAATTAACGTGATTGTACTGTATACACCAAGTTGACGGCCCTTAGTTGTATTTTCTGGCAAGATAATATACAAAAAGGTCAGTACATTTTAAATCTGAGAGTGAGGCAAAATAGATCACAATACAGTACGTTTTCCACTTTTATACAATATCAAACAATTTTTTCAGTATGTCTATTTGAGAACCATGTTTCAGACACTTTCCTAATAATAGTTTTCGTGATACACTCCATGGTGGGAGCACAAACAAATAAGAATAACAAAATACTTCAAAGGTTCCTATCATCTGTCTCTCACATTACTCGGGAGAAAACAGAAAAAGTTACTTATAGGTCTATTGCTCCAACCTGTGGCAACTGAAATAGACTTTGGATTGAACCTTCATTCTCTGCGATGAAGATATTACTCCAATCTGATAGCCAGCATTTAAACTGTTAAACTGAGTTTTAATCATAATATATTATAGATGTCTCATAAAGGCGAAACTATATTATGTATATTAAAATAACATACTTATCTTACAATAGTGTACAATACTCTGTTCACAAAGTAGGTCCATTCGATAACGAAAGCAAGTAAGGCAATTACCTTACTTTTGAGTTTACTCTTACTACTTCCTTAAGAATAAGTATACACAATTTGGGTCAGATCGGTGAAACGGTACAGATTAGTATGGAAAATATATCAGGGGGACGGGAGGGGCTAAGAAGGAGGAGGGAATATCATCTATGTTATCCACCGAGTCTCAAAGAATATGCGTGCAAAATTTGGGTCAGATCGGTTAAACGGTGTAGATTTTTTCAAAAAATATATCAGGGTAAAAGGGGAGAGTGAAAATATAATTTATGTTACCCGCCAGGTCCTAAAACCAAGTATCCCAAATTTGCCGCAGATCGGTTCAACGGTACATATTTGCTCCCCTCCCCCTGATATGGAAAACATATCAGGGGGAGGGGGGAAATGTCGCCTATATTACCCGCTGGGTCCTAAAGAATAAGTGCAAAATTTGGATCAAATCTGTAAAACGATGTAGATTTCTATAGAGAACAGACAGACATTGAGGTTTATAGTTACAGATTACAATGAATTTGGCATGCAAAGATCCTGAAGATTTCTTATAAATCTTTTTTATAAATCTATACCTACAATATAAAACTCAATGTCTGTCTACAAATCTACACCGTAGCGCCTGATGATTTCATAATTTTTATAAATCTATACCTACAACATAAAACTCAATGTTTGTCTGCTCTGTCTACAAATCTACACAGTTTGACCCAAATTTTGCAAACTTCGGATCCGGCGGGTAACATAGGTGATGTTTCCCCCTCGCCCTTTCCCCACGCCCTCTTTCTGATATATTTTCATTACAAATCTGCGCCGTTTGGCCGATCTAACCCAAATGTCGCTTACTTATTCTTTAGAACCTGGCGAAAAATATAAGCGAAAGTTTGCATAGTCGCCGCCATTTAAAAAAAAATCGCGACCAACGATAATACCTATATAAATCGATAGAGGACATTCATACAAACATAAAACTATACGGTCATAAACTCCTAAAGCGTCACGTTTCTGAGATATTCACACATAAAGATTGCTATTTTGTACCTGTGAAGTGTCATCCAAATGACAATCAATAAGTATTGTTAAAAGCATTGCGATTACGTGAATTTACGTTATTCTTTTTAAATAATTGCAAAGATGATGAAATGTTACTGTTTTCATTGAATTTTTAAGTTGGGCGTATAAAAGCAAAAGCATATTTGCGATCTCTGTCCCGCTAGTTGATCGTCTCGTCGATGGAGGGACGTGGACTAGGGATGGGCGTTGAATGGACGGACTAGTTGAAATCAACCGTTGACGTTGCGTCGACGGTTTACGTTTATCGCATGGACTAGTTGAATTTGTAGACGGTGGACGGTGGACGATTCGAATTTCAACGTAGTGCAAAGCAACGAGCGAGAGAGCAAGACAAAACGTCTCCGTTTATTTCTCTCTCATCTCTCGCTGTCGACTTGTAGACGCCATAGACGGCTCGAAGGGTAATTTCATTTCAACTCTAAAGTACACGACCACAGAGTGCAGATCTGTGTACACGAACTATGACAGAGACTTGAAATTTGAATGCATGCGTAGGGTAAGGTAGGCTTAATAAGCTATTATCTATTATTTTTTTACTTGATTTGTGCGATGTGCACGTGCGACGTTTCGGTGAATTCCCAATTTTGCGCTGTATAAAATAAAACAATTCTGTTTAATTACTTTATTTTTTATTGAACTAATATTTTACTGCTTACACCTGATATTGTTGTGTATACCTACTTCTTTCTTTATTATATATAGAAAGAAGTATATAAAACAATATGTAAAAGCCTATAATGTGCGTAAACAAATAAATAATAAAATATTTATTTTTATATATAAGCACAAGTAGCGGTTTTACTTTCCCCGAAACTATATTCCTTCGAACTTCTTTAAATTTTAAAAATTAACATAATAAAAATAGCCAACGGTTGAGCCGTCGAGTAGCGTCGCGTCGAACCGTAGACAGTTGACCATTGTCCCGATGTTTAGATAGAACGTCCGCGTAACGAAGTTGACGCGTCAACTAGTTGACGAATTCAACTAGTTGATCGTCTCGTCGATAGACGGACGTGGACGGTCTCGTTTCGTCGACGGTAAATACGTCGACGACCCATCACCAAAGTGGACGGTCTCGTTTCGTCGACGGTAAACACAGAATATAGACCAAAAACGATAAATACGTCGACGACCCATCACTAATTTCCATAGATACGTGTAAAACTTCAAAGGAAAAGGCTGATTTGTCAAACTTATTAACGATTTTTAAATTGGAATTACTCATTTAATATAAGAGTGCGACATTATATTATATATACATTTTTGGAATCAGGACATTCAATTATTCCGGAAAATTTATTAATATTTCCTACAGCTCCCAACGCCCCATTCTGCATTCCACCCTCAATCAGTGATGAGGTAGAATAAAAAAATCGTCGCTTCTGTGGGTTTTGTCCCTATAAAAAAAATTGAATGATCAAAACACAATGCTTCGAATGCCAAAAATTCATATGCGGCGAATACAATATTGATGTATATCAAAACTACTTATTAAGTCTGAATAATAGGTACCGTAAGGCCTCGGGTACGAAACGAGGGTCAATGCGCAGAGTAGCGAGGGAAGCCGGCCACGATATGACTAAACCCAGTACTGTGCCGTCAATGCCCCCTTACTACTCTGGCGCATTGACACTCTACCGTTCGGCGCTCGTATCGTACCAGAGGCCTAAGAATGTTTTATAATAGTTAACGAGTTGATTTGTTTAAACGTAAAATAACAAAGAATAGTTGACTTTTGTTATTATTTTTAGTATATGAAAAAAAAACTTTTTTACTGTATTAATAAATAACTTGTATACACTGTGTACCTATATTTATAACAAGAAATAAGAACTATGGCTCCCTCATTAGACTCAAGAGCTTCTCTTCACTGATGAGGTCTACATGACTACCAAGTATTTTAAAAAAATGTTTAATCTGATATGTTATATATATAAAAACTGTATTTGTACCATAAATTAAATAAATTTAAAAAAATAATAAAAAAATCTCAATTTTGTGCCCTTACTTACAGTTAGCAGTTTGAGATAAATAAAAAACATTTTTCTTGATTTTCACTTTTTTAATTTCATTAGTCTGTATTAAATAAATCCAATAAAAAAGTAGTAGATGTAGCAAAATATATTGAATTATACTTATTTTTATCCTTTTACGTCGTTTGGACGTATGATTGGGCTTTATAGCTAGAAAAATATAATTGGGCTTCTAAGGTTAGTAGCTTTGAAAAACAATGAAATCTTCGTTTCCCCATAGAAACTTATTTTAACTTAATCCTTAACCCGTGTAACGCCGGGTACAAACAGCTAGTTATTATAAATAAAAAGAAGTTTGAGGCATAGATAAGATAAAATAATAGTTTGAGGTAAGTACTTGGGTACAATACGGTCGATGTTACCTGATCATTCATTAGCCATACAAACATTTTCACAGATGTTCCATATTTGCGCGGGAAAGTGTCGCGTGCGGCGTCTGGTTTGGTGACTGGTTTTTCTTTCGTGTTCTGTTTCCTTTTCTCTGGTTCATCTGTCCTATATTTCGAAATTATAGATTTTTTCTTTTCAAATTCTTAAGATAAATTAGAAGCGATCAGACTTCTGACCATCTGACCTCGCAGTATTGGTACACGCTGCAAACAGGACTCCGAAGTGAAGCCAATCGACAATATATCGACAATGGTTGGCAAATTCAATAAACTCTTCGTTTTGAAACGCGGTAAGTCCATTCCATTAATTACCTTATATAATTTACTGGTAGATTTCATAGATTTATAAAATTCATTGGCGCAGTGACTTATAGTAATTCTACCTGTTGCATGAGTTGGCTACCCCATTTTTTTTTTATAATAATCCTGTCAAAATCTATCTGACAGCAGACTACATAATATTCACTATAAAATAAAGAACTAAGATTCTCAACACAGAATATTAATTGACTGAAAGGCGTGTTTTTTTTTATTACTTGACGACTGAGCCTGCTCCAGAGCAAGGATCTTCTGTCCTACAAATATTTCTTCACTTTTTAATAAACATTAAATATATGATAATTTTTCTTTTATAATATTGTTGAATGACCTTTAGTAGTTTCGAATTCTGAATAGCACAGGATTGTATTTTACAAATTATTGCATGATTAGTTATAGCTGTATCAGTTTGCATGCTTTTTTTAACATTGTGTCGAGGCCGGTGGAAAAATAATACTCGCACGATTATTGATTTTTCTTTTTAAACTTTATCCCATGCTCCACTGGGACCACATTGGCTGGTCAAAATTAAAAATAACAAAATTAATTGACAAATAGTTGTTTTTCTTTTATGACTGACAAGTAAAAAAACATACATTGCCTATCTACATTTATCGAATACCAGTAGGAGAGCAAATACAAAGTAATTTCTTGAAGCTTATTGACGAAATAAATATGTTATCCAATAAGAATTTTTATAGTATGATTTATTGATAATTGCATATATAAAAATAGTCTGTATTCGAAGATCCCTCAAAAGACTACAGAGCAGCAAATACCTTGGTCACTCATGGTACTTCAGGGCGTTAATTCTAATGAAACCTGATGCCAATTTAAAAGAAAATAATTTATAACTTTTTACACACATTATATAAGTGTAGATTTTCATATCAGATCATTTTCAAGAAAAAATGATTTGATACTCAAATATATTGGGTGTTTACGGGACAGGTGCACTCAGTAATATTTGTTTTAGGAAGTTTAAGTTGATTGTAGTGATTTTAGTTTATTTTTAATCAATTAAATTAAAAATTAAATTAAAAATCAAAACAGTACAGCGAATTTCATCAACATTCGAACATTGAATGGCCTAAATGGAATGCAATGTATAGCACCAGCTACCAAAGTAGAAACTGAAGTGAAGATTAAAAAGCAATACTCTGGATCATTTAAAGCTCCTGAGAGTATACGGATACGAGTCAAAGATTACAGCGAAATGAAAGCTGCCATGAATATTTCCGATTCCACAATAACAACTTTATTCCCCATAAACTACATTTTGCTTTCTGGGTCGCTTTTGACCAACCCTTGTTTTTGAAGGCGTCTGAGATTGTAGCTTCTGCAGAAATTGATAGCGAAATCGCTAAGACAATTGTAAGGCTAGGGGGTTTTTACCTCCTTATTTCATTTATGGGCTCTGTAGGATATATCATGGAAGAAAGTGGACTTGAAAATTTGTAGGCTGTAGTGTATGATCAGAATAATCTTACAGGCACTTACCTTATGCCAAATTAGCCCATTTATATGTACAAAAAAATGATGGAAATCAACTCCAAACTGACAGAAAGAGAGTTAGAGCTGTTTACAACAAAAGGATTATTTACAGTGAGGCGTAGTGGCAAATTTTGGTCAATATGAGTCAATATTGAGCAATGCCTATGCGCCCAATGAAATCTGTCGGAGGTTTGACGCATGGTAGAGGCATCACAGAAAATACTCTTTCTAAATGGATACATGGAACCCCCTACTTTGTAAAGGTGCATGAAGCCTTAGAAGACTTTTTGGGAAGTTCCGTAACATTCAATGAACAACATGTAGAAGTTAGGGATTCAAGGAAGAAGCGAGACCGGTTAGATATACAAAAGTTTACTTCATGGCTTCAAGAACATAATCCATTTACAAAGGAATCACGAAAACTTCTATCTTTGTCGTCTGGTTATGTATCATAAAATGCGCGGAAAAAACTTCTTTGAGTTGCAGAAAAAACAAAGTGAAAACTCAGGCCAAGCCAAGGATGGTGAAGGTTCGATCAAAAGAAGTAATAGTTAATCCTCAACAGATTTTCAACACAATTTTATGTATTTGCTATAATCCTATGAAACTATAAGCTATCATACGAGTTAGCTGTTAGGTCGCTATCTATATTTGATGTGTCACTCCATAAAGGAATAAAATCTTCATTGATGAAGATATTTGAAAATGATTTACAAAATTATTTTGATTTTCATGATGCAGAATTTTTACTAGACGGGAATTTTTAATTCTTTCATTATGTGAGCTGGCCAAACGATTCAACTTACGGAGGAGTTGTAAATAACTATTGTGACTATGTTATTTCAAATTATGGATACAATGCTACTTTTGACGGATATTCAGAGCATTAAACCACTAAAAACGAAGAGAAAAGTAGAAAAGCCTTAAAGAAAAGTTCATGTGACATCCATTTTGAAGAAAATACAAAATGTACTAAGTACACCTAAGGAAAACTTATTAGGAAACAAAAAAAGATTGTTCAAAGCAGTAGCTTCAGAAATGAATAAAAAGGAAAATATCAACTTTGACCGCTGAAGATGATGCTGATGCAGATATAGTGAATGTTGCTATAGAAAAGCTTAAGGATTACACAAAGGTTCTTGTTGTAAGATCTGATACAGATTTATTGACTTTATTAGTGGCCTTGGCTCCAGAGAAAATATAAATTTATTTTTGTAAACAAAAAGGTAGCAAGAAGGATCCAACTAAATTATTTTACATTTTGATTTTTTGATCGAGCAGCACAGTAAAATTAGAAGAAGTCTCTTGTTTGTACATGCAATGACCGGACGTGATACTACATCATGCTTTTATAGTTTAGGAAAGATAAAAGCTGTTGAAGTGGTGAAATCTTGGGTTAAAGCTCAGTGACAAGCTTTAATATTTTTGCAAGAAAATATATCAAAAGAACTATTGCTAGTTAGTGGAGAAAGATTTACCCTTGGACTATATGGAATCAATAGACAAAGAAACTTAAATGAAGCTCCTTACATAAAATTTATGAATTTCACAGAAAATCAAATTTACGATCAAATTTCGATCTGGTAAAATTACCCCCACAACCGAGGCATGTCAACAACACATAGGTACTAAGAGTTTACTTGCAAGTCCAAAAATGGTTAGGCAATGGTTTACTAGCTACTGAATGGGGATGGAAGTGGGAGTCTGTACATGAAAATGGAGCAGAGAAAAAAGTTCTTCAACCAGTGACTTCTTTGAAAACTTTAATGCCAAATGATCTTTTGCATTTAGTGTCATGTTCTTGTAAATCTGCTCGTGGGAATTATTGCAGATGTAAAAAGTCAGGATACTTTGTTCAGATATGTGCGAGCACTGCAATGGATATTCATGTCACAATGCACCAATGATTAAGTGTGTAGGTATATGTATAATATATTTTGAATAAATTCATATAAAAGCGAAAATTTTAACTATTTCAGTGAATTCTCATAAAACTATTATGTTTACAAAAAAATGTTGTATTAGCTTTTTTAAAGATTAGTTGTTAAGGAATAAAAATGTAAAATTTTTTATTAATTTTGCTTAAATAATGAGGGAGATATGACCGATAATAAAAAGTCTTGAAAAATTGATGTTTAAGGGGGGTGGGGGAGGGAGCACAAGGGGGAGGGGCGGGGATAGTTGAGGAAATATTCCTCTAATTAGGTTCTAACAATTGGCAAAAATTCAGCTTGTCTCTAATTTGTTCCGATATGAGCTTATTTTTGACCTTCATTGCCTGGGCTAAGACCCGTTTCTACATCTATCTACGGTATCAAACCAAATGCTACAAGAGAAATGTTGAGGAAAAATTGTTCTTAATTTTTTGTGGTATGAGGAGGGGATGTCCACAGGGGAAAGGAAAAAATGGAATGTAATATTGAATAATAAATTGAGGCTATGTCTTATTTGATTCAGGGGGTCGGAAGGAGGAGGTCCACATAGACAAGATAACATCTAGAATACAAAAGTTATGTTACGGACTGAACATGGATTTTGTAGATCCAGTAAGTATAAATTATCCTCTACAATTTAATAATCTATAAATATACTCAAATGAAATCGAAAATGATGAGTGAGGTATGTTATTATAAAATAAACAACTTATTTAATTTTACGAAGAGGAACAGGAAATAAAATATGTTGAACAAATGCTATTCCCAAGCAAATGTACATTTTACTCAACCCTTTCACAGTACTATTACCTACACATATAGTTGATACTTGATATTGAAGCGTCAACAAGCTGAGTATTTCTATATCTTTGATGATGGATTAAAAAATGCCAGCGACTTGTGCGGCTGGTTCAGCATAGATCCAAACGGCAGCAACCCGAAGAAATAAATCCGTTACATGGTAGTGAAACAGTTGGAATAATACTATACTAGCACTTTATTTAATTTTCTGTTTTGAGACTATACTGTTTGATTTGGGTTCAGGTTTTTGATTTTCTTAAGTACGTGGTTTAACATTGGTGAGAAAATATTAATTTTATTAGTTAGACATTTATGTTCTTGTTTATTGCGATTTTAGATGCATGTGGTTTTTTTTGTAGATTTTCTTACGATCCATAGTTAAAGCTTAGGATTCAGTTTCAGAGAGTTTGAGAGCTTTATTATAATAAAAATTAAAACATATTTAGGTATTCTTTCCTTTTCAACTTAAAATTTATTTATCTTGACAGATTATATGAGTCGTCATCGAATGTTTTATATAAAAAAATACTTTGCCAGAAAATTATATCTAAATACTACATATATAGTAGTTTTGTACTATTTATGCATACTGTATAAATTGCGATGTTACATAATTCCAAGATACTTACCAAGGGTTTGTACCTTTCTTCATTTAACATGTGAAAGAAAAACACATTTTCCTCTAGTCAAAAACAGTTAGCCATAGACTAATAATCCAAATGCAATAATAGGATTATACAAGTTGTAACATAGTCCATAATACTTTGTAGGTTGATTCCTACCTAAATGATGAGTCAAATGTCCTAATATCAATAGTTATGAAGAATTCATTAGCTTCAACACAAGTCAAATAAAATTAAATTTAAAAAAATATTTTTGCAAGGTTTTTATCATTTTATTTGAGCTGTTTTAAAACTAATGAATTTTTGCTGTTCAATATAAGTTACTATAACGATAGTGCAATGTTGTACAAAAATATTGAAAATAAGTCAGAAATATTGAAAAAAAATACAAACCTTAAATTCAAGTCTTTGAAACAAGTAAACATTTTTTAATCATAATTTATGCAGGAAAATACCTGTAAAATATTGGATAACACCAAATGAATTCATTTTTACATAATATATATTTAAAAAAAATGCTAATCAACAAGGGGACTCTACGTGGGTATATATTTATTTTATGTTAACTGTTTGATTGCCCAAAGACGTAAATATATTTTTAAACAGTGCATAAAATTAAGGTTTTTGGAATGTTGAATTTCTAAAAGGTTTTTTTTACCTGGAGGCCAAGTAATAATGTTTGAAACAGGCAGGACCGATTAAAATCTCATTTGTAAAGGATTTTAGCAGCTTTCTACATTTGCATACATTGATGAAATCAATTTCATATTATGTATTTCAAAATGTAACTGGAGATTTCTGACTACCTCTGAAAATCTAAAAAGATAATTTCTCTAGTCTTTATATAATTACTGTAGGTATAGGTCTTATCATATAAGCTTGCAATTGAGTTAGTGTGGGTTTTGTACACAGTGTGTAATATGCGCTTCGTTTTGTTGTGTTAAGTTTATGGATACGCCCCTCTCGTATCAGTAAACTTAACACAATGAAACAATGCGTGTTTTCCCCACTGTACCCACACTAACTCAATTGCAAGCTTATATGAAAAGACCTTTACCAAATAAGAACTTAATTTCTGAGCTCCTTGTTTACATTGCCAATCTAGGTCTGCATCACTCTGAAAGTCATTAGTGGTATTTACTCAGGAGTGACCACCGTGGAACTGGACAACTTAGCGGCAGAAACTGCAGCCACAATGACCACCAATCACGCCGATTACGCCATTCTGGCCGCTAGGCTGGCCGTTTCTAATCTTCACAAGGAAACAAAGAAACAGTTCTCAGGTATGCGTAATTGCCCAATGTCTTTTTAAATGCAATATGTAATCCAGGTTTAGGAAAATTTTAAAATTAGTAAATGTTTCTTAAATTATGTTCAACAGAATGTATGCCATAAAGAATATTTCCAATGTTAATAAGAAATAGTGATGGTTAAACCGGTATTTTAACCGATTTTTCGACACAGTTATTTGGGATTCGTATCTGATTGTATCGATGATTGATAACTAAGATAATTGTTGTCTAGTACCGATAGTTGCCCGTCGAATTGCAAAAAAAAAGTTGCCAATTGTCAACGCAATCAGACGCAAATCTCAAATAACGGTTAGTGTGTCACCGTAGAATTTCACATCACAATAGTCACAATAGAATTTAATATCATGTTTCTTGAATAGAATTTTTCAACATATTCATAACATACACATACAGCTATTATTTTATTAAGAACTTCCCGGGTGAATTTTTTTTCGTGGTTCGGTAAAAAATAATCTATCAAAATATAAAGTAAAAAATATTTTTTTAATATTCCGAATATTTATTAACTAATTAATTATTATTTTTACTGTTAAATAATAAGAGACAATGTGAAGATCACACATAATTCAAAAACGATGCAGTCGCGCGCGTGGTAACTGGATAACTGATATTTTAGGAAATATGAACCTGGGGTTTTAGGCAAAATTCATATGTGTATAGCTGATAATTCATGTCTTTAGAAATAAAATGGCTGAAGAAATGGCAGTTTAGATCATAAACATAGTAAAATAATTTTGTTAATTTGATAAAAATATCGCTATTATGTATAATAAATAACTCACATGTTTGTCCAAGTCTGGGATCGGATTTCTTTTCCATAAGATTTTTTTTTCAATTCAAGTTGGTGCGTGGCGCATGTGTGCTCGCCCGAAATGTTACACAATTTTTTCGCTCATGTGAAGTGATTAATATATATTGGTGGTCCCTATGTAAACAAGACATCTATAAAAGAGCAATTTTACAAGAGAGCTGTTTGAAGTTTGGCTTTATATACAAAATGAGTGTATTTGTTTGCCTTAATATTTAGTTAATATTTTCTCTGAAAAAAGTAGAAACATTTTTTTTTTGTATTGTAGAGAAGAGTATTTTCTGTATACCTATTTGTACAAAAAAAGTCAAAAATGTGTTTTTGGTGGATGTCTGAGTTTACACAGGGACCGTCGATATGTATCTTATTATGATGTAAAGTAATAAACTTGAAAACAAGATACGACTAGAAAAAGATTTGACTCTTTCATATATATTTAATTTGCAACTTGCTTAAATACATTTCAGAGGTCATGGATGATCTGTACAACATCGTGAATCCCCACACCAAGGTAAGAACTCCCATGATCTCAGAGTATCATCACAAAGTTATTATGGAAAATGCCGATAGACTTGATTCATCCATTATTTACGATAGAGATTTTAACTATAACTATTTTGGATTCAAAACCTTGGAGAGGTCCTATCTCCTCAAGATTGACAAGAAAGTAGTGGAGAGGCCACAACATATGCTCATGCGAGTCTCTGTCGGAATTCACGGAGACGATATTGATTCCGCCATCGAGACATACAATCTTCTCTCAGAAAAATATTTCACTCACGCGAGCCCGACACTCTTCTCTGCCGCAACGCCTCGTCCTCAACTGTCATCATGTTTTCTTCTGGCTATGAGTGAGGATAGTATCGAAGGTATTTATGACACATTAAAGCAGTGTGCCCTGGTTTCCAAGTCTGCAGGAGGCATCGGCCTGCATGTCCATTGCATCCGAGCCAAGGGGTCTTACATTGCGGGTACTAATGGTGTCTCTAATGGACTCGTACCGATGCTCCGTGTCTATAACAATACGGCTAGGTACGTTGATCAAGGAGGGAATAAGAGACCAGGGGCTTTCGCTATTTACGTTGAGCCCTGGCACGCAGATATATTTGAATTTTTAGATTTGAAAAAGAACACAGGCAAAGAAGAAGTACGGGCTCGAGATTTGTTCTATGGTTTGTGGATTCCGGACCTATTCATGAAGCGTGTGGAGAACAACCAGGATTGGAGTTTAATGTGTCCTCACGATGCACCCGGCTTGTCTGACTGTTGGGGAGAGGAGTTTGAAAAACTTTACACTCATTATGAAGCCGAAGGTCGTTACAAGAAAAAGATTCGAGCCCAAAGCTTATGGATGGCAATTATCGAATCTCAAGTAGAAACTGGAACTCCTTACATGTTATACAAAGATGCGTGCAATCGGAAGAGCAATCAGCAAAATTTAGGAACAATCAAATGCAGTAACCTTTGCACGGAAATTGTTGAATATACTTCAAAAGATGAAATTGCCGTGTGTAATTTGGCATCTATCGCTCTCAATATGTTTGTAAAAGAAAACAAAACATTTGATTTTGAAAAGTTAAAGACTGTAACTAAAACTGTAACCAAAAACCTTAATAAAATTATCAATGTCAATTATTATCCCGTGCCCGAAGCCAAGACATCTAACATGCGACACCGACCAATCGGCATCGGAGTTCAAGGCCTAGCAGATGCTTTCATATTGATGAGATTGCCATTTGAAAGTGAAAAGGCCCAACTCTTGAATCAACAAATATTTGAAACTTTGTATTATGGTGCATTAGAAGCCAGTTGCGAGTTAGCAGAAAAGGAAGGCCCGTATGAAACATACGAAGGTAGCCCTGTGAGCAAAGGCATATTACAGTATGAAATGTGGGACAAGACCCCGACTAGCCTGTGGGACTGGAGTGCGCTGAAAGCTAAGATCGCTCAGCACGGAGTCAGAAATTCCCTTCTCCTGGCTCCCATGCCCACAGCCTCCACCGCACAAATCCTGGGAAATAACGAGTCCTTCGAACCCTTCACCTCAAACATTTACACGCGAAGAGTTCTGTCGGGCGAGTTTCAAGTTGTAAATCATCATCTGTTGAGAGATTTGACAGAAGCTGATCTGTGGGATGACGATATGAAAAACCTCATTATAGCTAATAATGGTTCCATACAAAATTTAGATAGAATTCCTCAGCACATAAGAGACCTCTACAAAACAGTTTGGGAAATATCCAATAAAGTATTGATCAAGATGGCGGCAGACCGAGGAGCGTTTATTGACCAGAGTCAGTCCTTCAACATTCACGTAGCCGAACCTAATTATGGCAAACTGACTTCCATCCATTTCTACGGATGGAAGATGGGCCTAAAGACTGGAATGTATTATTTAAGAACTAAGCCTGCAGCGAATGCCATCCAATTTACAGTCGACAAAACACGAGCAAAGGAGCAGATGGCCGATGGGAAAGCCAAAGCTGAAGCGGATGAAGAAGAAAAAAAATTGGCATCCATTGTCTGCTCACTGGAAAACAAAGATGATTGCATGATGTGTGGTTCTTAATTAATGTAATTTGCGGGAGTTCCAAATGTCTTAACTATGTGTATGGATAGGGTCATTAATATGTAAATACGTAGGTTCATATTTTACACAAATTTTCATTTTGAATGTATAAAGTATAAGTTTTGTAATAATAATAATAAATTGATTTCAAAATATATTAATTGAGAGTTCTTTAAATGCAAATTGTGAATGAAAAATATAAGCAAATTAGAATATATTTTTGATACAAATGTTAAGGCAAACAGAACTCCTATTATTTGGATTTAGATAATTCTCATGTTCACCTAAAATAATAATAAATATCATCATTTTTATATCTCTAAATGTACATTAGTATGTAAGTCTTAATTAAGATTGCTTTAATTATCAATTAAGCTCAATTTTAATGTTTAACAATTTTAAAAACAATAAAGTATTAAAAATTTTTTTTTTTTAATTTTGGTAGAAGTTTTTGTTATTTATAAAAACTATATCAGAATTGGGTATGCATATCTTCAACAGATTTTTTTTATGAAATTAATATGTATTGAGGACATCCTCTTCATTCTGCACCAGGACCCCTATTCTCTAAGAAAACAGCTAAATAATAAATTAAATTAAATTTCAAAAAATTAGCGCCTATGTCGTAAAATTAGCGGGATCCTGTAAACTTGGTCCCTAAAAAATAATTTATCGGGTAGGAATATGGTGCCGCCGAATAGGTTTAGTAAAGAGATGAAGTATTCTTTTTCCCCCTGATACAAATGACACTGCCCTCCTGGAGAGATGGACTTAGGCCCTTCTCTCCTGGGGGCGAGAGAAAAAGGCAAGGGATATCCCATGGTGCTGGACTGCTATACAATGCAGCTGGTCTCTGTCTGTTGTGCAACAGCCAGGAGCATGCAGAAATGTACATACACTTATTATAATTAATACCTTTTGCAATAGGTAATTTAAAATAAATAAATAAAAAAAAACACATTTATTGGAAAAAAAAAATGTCCTTTGGGTATGTGATTTTTTGGAAGATGCAAGAGAGGAAATGCTTGTGGATTTAAAAGGTGTGCAATATCACCCTCCTGGGAACGATGACCTCATTAAGGAAGGAACAAACCTCTGACTCTTCTGAGTTCACTTGGACTTGGGTACCGCACTGGGAGTTCTCCGAGGATGAGACTGGATCCACGGATGTTTTAGGACTGAACTCATCTGTCTGTTCTGTCCTTCCCTTTAATAGTGTGTCCTATTTTGCTTTTACCCGTCCTTCACTGTTCCTCCTTCCCTTTTTTATTATAATATGTTTGATATGTACTGCTTACTTTGTAATCAATAACAATGTTTCGAGTTTTCGGAGGAGGTTCAGTGAATGAATTTTTGCGGCCCGAAACTTACGGCGTCGCCCTTTAAACGGTGTCGTATGAGGTGGGCCTTAGTGAAAAAACTGTCAACCTGGCCACCTAAGAGTAGGACCGATGTGTGAATTCGCTCATAAAAATGATAATGCTGAAATGGATTATGTGATATAAGTCCAGCAAAAATCTCGTGGAAGTCTTCATTCATTCAATTTTGATTAGAAAATATTATTTACACTGAAATGTCGACATTTACGGAGGTAAGCAACATCAAAGTATGCATTTTTTCAATATTTATTTTATTTTATTTTATTTACTTATTTTTTTTTCTTATTGACTTATTTTCTGTAGGACGTTGGACTATCACTACTATTTTTTTACAATGACAAATTAACTTCTGCAAGGTTTAAATCACTTTTATTTGAATCGTATCAAAGTGAATGGATTTTTAATATTCTATATAGGCATATTATCTATTATCTCTAATCATTATTCTGTTTCCTTGTGCCGCTATACCTCTGCTAGGGTAATGATAGTAGGTGTTGAAGCTATTAAATCAGTCTGTGGGATATATGTATCGATTTTTAGACCGGTTTACTAGTCTCTAGGGTTGAAAAGGTTAAGAAATAGACATGATATGGAGGTGTTTTGATAAATTATTTATTTAATAAAAAATACAGTAGAACCTCTTTAGTTTGAAATTTGAGGGACCTTAAAAAACCATTTCAAATTATGAGGAACCCCGTTAATTCGAAATTCAAGATACTAGAAAAAATGCGACGTGATTGCTAAATTCACCAAGAATCGCAAAACTCATGAAGGAGCCATTCATTTTGTGAAAAAAAAATATTCTAATAAATATTGCTATTCATTTAGCAAAGTGAACTGTTCAAAAAGATCAGTTCGTCTATGAATGACCCATCTACCTCCACATTGGTCGATACAGAATGCGAAATATGAAATTTCGATTAACCTTTGCATGCCATATAGGATAGGGGGCCGGAGCAGGGTGCAAAGTGACCCCATTCAAATTTTGCATTTGATGTATAATAATTTGACGATTTTCTATATGTTTTATTACATTTCTTATACAATGTGAACAAAATTCAGCTAAATTAGTTATCATTTTATAAGAAACCGTAGTACTTTGAAGTTTCATCACTCACAAGTGGCTGGCAGACGGAGGCTGCGTGAACAGAATGATGTAACCGGATGTGCCGCAATCGTGTACACCACACATGTGCATACTGCGAGCTGCGAATGTGTTGCTGAAATATATCATATAATATATTATGTTTATATAAAAATGTTTATATTTTTAAACCTGTGTATAAATTTATACAGGATTTAACAGAGCTAGTCCACAATACTTTACAGGTAGATTCCTGCTTTAATTATGAATAATAGAAAATGTTCAAGCAACCATGACCTAATACAGTAGTTATGGAGATGTGCAATATCATTTTGTTTAATTTGTACTGAAAATAATGAATTTTTTGTAATCAATATAAGTTATTATAAAGATAGTTCAGCATTTTGTAAAAAATAAGTCATAAATATTGGAAAAAAATACAAACTCAGAATGGTCATAGATTATTCACAAACAATTAATAAGTTCACCTAACTAGATGCGTATCCTCTTCCAAAAATTGAAAAGTTGATATCCCAGATATCCAAATATGAGATTTTCAGCACAATCGATCTTAGGAGTGCCTATCAAGTACCAACCAGGGACTCGGAGAAACAATAAGTGCCAACACTCAGCTAAATCTATTTAAGTTAATGGGTTTTACTATTAGTAATAAGGTAATAAAACCTGTTCCCTGATGGACATGCCTGTGCCTAGTGATACATCCTCCTTACAACCTGTCGCTGGATTCCCAGCTTCTTTGACAAAATATGCCCTTCTTGAGCAAAGGACCTTTTCTCCTTCCAGAGGAAGCTGTGAAAGCCTTCAACTCTCTCAAATCTGATTGCCAATGCTTCTTTAGCAGCGATCGAAGATAACATCCCATTTCAAGTTGAAACTGACTATAAATAAGTGAGTCGCCAGGATCAGCTGTGGAACCGCCAGAACCGGCTTTGGAACCACCAGAACCTCCTACTCTACTGATAGTCCCGGAAAGTTCCTGACTGCCTGCTAGTTCTTATACTTCAGAATAAGTTCCTGGCAGAAGGACTATGGAAGGTGAATGATGAGGTTGCCCTGTGTCCTGCCAGACAAAGACGCTGGCCGCACTGCCTGGCGGGCTGTGTTATTAAATGAATAATTTTCACTAACTGTAAGAAATTTAATTAAAAATATTATAGAACATTTTTTACTTCATTAAAACGCAAATTTGACAGGGGTTACTTTGTTACCCCACTGCCCCCTGATCCTATTTTCGATCTTACGGTACCCGAAGGTTTAAAGCTTATGTCTTGTGGTTTTTAAGCCTAAGTTCGAGTTATGGTTAAAGCACTAGAATTTATTAAATACTAGCTGTTCTTACCTGGCGTTGCAAGGGTTCAGTTAAAAATAAATTTGTGTGGGGAAACAAATATTCCATTCTTTTGCGAAGCCTCTAATTAAAACAATGTTTCCATTTAATCAAGGCTGGGATGGATAGGATGTCTAGGAAAGAAGTATGGCATATTTTTCCGTCAGAAATATGTATGCAAAATTTGGGTCCATTCGGTTAAGCGGTGTAGATTTGTCCAGAAAATATATCTGGGGGAGGGAAGGGGAAATTTCACCTTTATTACCCGAATGGCCACAATTGGCAAATTTTGAGTCCAAACGGTACAGATTTGCATCGAGAATATATCAGAGGGAAGGGAAGTGTAAAAGAATATGGGGGAAATGTCGTCTATGTTACCCGCCGGATCCTAAGGAATAAGTTTCCAAATTTTGAGTCCGATCGGTCAAACGGTACCGATTAGCATCGAAAATATATCAGGAGGAGGGGAAGGTGTAAAAAAATAGGGAGGGAAATGTTGCTTATGTTACCCGCCGGCTCCTAAAAACTAAGTTTCCAAATTTTGAGTTCGATCGGTCAAACGGTACAGATTTGCATCGAAAATATATCAGAGGGAGGGGAAGGTGTAAAAGAATAGGGGGAAATGTCACCTATGTTACCCGCCGAGTCCTAATGAATAAGTTTCAAAATTTTTGTCCGATCGGTCAAACGGTACAGATTTGCATCGAAAATATATCAGGGGGAGGAGAAGGAGTGAAATAATAAGGGGGAAATGTCGTCTATGTTACCCGCCGGGTCCTAAAGCATAAGTATGCAAAATTTGAATGGAATCGGATAAACGGTGTTGATTTGTATAGAGAACAGACAGACAGACATTGTGTTTTATAGGTACACTAGCTGTTCATACCCGGCGTTGCACGGGTTAAGGATTAAGTTTAAAATAAATTTGTGAGGGTAAACAAAGGTTTGATTCGTACGGTATAGAATTGCATCAAAAATATATCAGGCGGAGGGGAAAGGGTAAAAGAGTAGAGGGGAAATGTCACCAATTATTTTATTTTTTATTGGATTACAAATTAACCGCCGAATAATTTTTTCGAATTTTGAATCCGATCGGTCGAACAGTACAGATTTTCATGAAAAGAATAGGGGGAAATGTCATCCATGTTTACCGCCGAGTTCTAAAGAATAAGTTTCCAAATTTTGAGTCCTATCGGTCAAATGTTATAGATTTGCATCGAATATATGAATATATATCAGGGGGGGGAGGGGTAAGAAAATAGTGGGGAAATGTTGCCTATGTTACCCGCCGAGTCCTAAAGAATACGTTTTCCAATTTTGGGTCCGATCGGTCAAACGGTACAGATTTGCATCTAAAATATGTCAGGGGGAGAGGAAGGGGTAAGAGAATAGGGGGGAAATGTTGCTTATGTTACCCGCTGAGTCCTAAAGAATAAGTTTCCAAATTTTGAGCCCGATCGGTCAAACGGTACAGATTTTCATCAAAAACATGTCAGGGGGAGGGGAAGGGTTAAGAGAATTGGGGGGAAATATTGCCTATGTTACCCGCCGGGTCCTAAAGCATAATTATGCAAAATTTGAATCGAATTGGACAAACGGTGTGGATTTGTAAAGAGAACAGACATGTATTATAGATATATTTATTTCCATAGATATGTTCACGATTGGATTGAATTTGTAATCATAGATATCAGACTAATTAACTGTGTTTCTCTTTATTATTATGACGTTTGTAAACATTTTTTTGACAGAAGTTCAAAGAAGATGGAGGTTATAGAGTTTGACACGTCGAAAGGACGTTGTTAGTTAATGCAATTTGTATAGTGTATAAAATTAATTATGGATTCAGATACGTTATTTCCCATTGGCGTATCACTTTTCATGTCACTTGTATCGTATTTTGTGACATGCAATGTGATTTCAAGAATAAAACCAATGTTTCTAAAAGCCGAACTTTTCGGTATAGATTTATGCAAAAAAAATGGGGAAAGAATGTAAGTATTGTTAAATAACACAATTTCTATATCTACATAAACTTGCATTCCCAGAATTATTTTTTAATTTGAATTCAAAAGCTGTATTTGTTACAAAACAAAATATGTACTACACAATATAAGTATGTTTACATAAGCGAAATAAATATTTTGAAAAATAAAAAACTTAATGATAAGTTAACAAGTTGTAAGAATTGTGTGCACGAAACAAATCAATATTTTAAAATTGAACAAGTTTTTCTTAAAAGTGATGAAACATGTTAACAAATTACCCAGTCTATTCAATCTGCGGATGTGGATATATTGTCGCGGATTCCAAAGAGATAGTGTACCGACAATAGATGAAACAAACACAAGACAACTTGTGATGATACATGACTCCGACATGTATTGCCATGGAATACATAAACGAAGACGTACTCTGTTTTTAAAACACGGTATTGCTAGCCAATACTTAAAATAACACTGACAAAAATGCCCTGATTTCGACATGATATTGTTGCAAGCCAATATTCAACCACAACACTCATTACAATATATTATTCCTGATGATGGACCCTTCAATGGGATCCAAAACATAGCCCAGAAGGTTGTAGAAACTAGAAAACTCAAACTAGAAGATTCAAATGGCCGTGAATCCCTAAGAACAGTTTTAAAAATCATATCCTAGAGTCCCCTAGCTAGTAGCTAAGAATACCGGGGAGTCTTCTTTATGCAATTTTGAATAGAAAATATTCTTTACACTTTGGGTGAAGTATCAACAGTTAAGGAGATATGCGACACCAAAGTTAACATTTTTTCAATATTATTTTTAACTTTGACTTATTTTTATAAAATTATGAAAACCTTGCAGAAATTTGAAAAATATTTTTTGTGAGGTTTTTGTCAATTTATTTGACTTGTAAAAGAACGACTGTATTTTTAACATTCCGTATAAGTTACTGTAGTGATACTCCAACATTTTATAGAAAATAAGTCAGAAATATTGAAAAATGTAACATTACACCCAAAGTGTAAAGAATATTTCTATTCAAAATTGCATGAAGAATACTCTGTCGAAGTTTTTGCTACTAGCTACAAGACACTGTATTTTCTCAATAAAGCATTATGTTGTATTTCAAAATATTTAATATATAATACTGAATGAATCTATTGATCTGTTGGATTCTTTATTATATTGATCAAATGCTTTCAGACCAGAAGCAATTGGTGTCGTATCAGGCTGTATCTTTCTAATAACAGTTTTCCTGTTCATACCGATTCCATTCAGCAAGAATATTTTAAATATAGAAAGATTCCCACATCATGAGGTAAGCATTACTGTAATCTACTCATGGGATAATTGAGATTTTTATAATATTTTCATAGGTGCCCAGTAGGCACATATGTCCTTGGAGAATTTGATTTCAATATTTGGCAATTCTTTACTTTAATATAGATTAACAGAAATTATTTTTAAAAATTGAGTTAAATTGTTGCACATTATTAAAAATATATTTAAATGATTTTTTATTTATTACAGCCATGACATTATATTTGGACCATGCTTTAATTTTGAGCGATTCGTAAGAGAGGGCGTAACTTGTACTATATCGCAAGGGGGCATATTGTTATTATATTCATGTAAAAGCACTGCCATGTGGATTTGGTTTTCAGTACACGTCATTTTGCCGATGAGTAAACACCAATTTTTTTTGCTTTAAATATGTCAAATTGCATACTGACAAAACAGAATTTGCGGGTAGTTATATTTTTCTTTTTTCAATTTGAAGAAAAGTGCTGCTTTCGGAAACTTTTGGTGATTATACGACATTCATTAAAATGTATGGGTACTGCTTTTGACGCTTTAAAAGTGGTAATTTCGACACGGAAGACAAGCAACGTCCAGGCCAGCCGAAAAAGATCGAAGATGAAGAATTGGAGACGTTACTTGATAAAGACCGGTGTCAAACGGAAGATAAAATCATTGGGAGTTGATCGTTCAACCATTTCTAGACACTTATGTGCACCGAGAATGATTCAAAACAAGAAAAATGTGTACCATACGAATTGAAACCAAGAGACATGGAAAGGCGATTTTTCATTTGTGAACGGCTACTCAGTGGCAAAATCAAAATGGTTTTTTTCATTGTATTGTCACTGGCAATTTATTTAAGTATATATCTACGATCTACGTATATATCCATGACAATATATCTACGACAATACCAAGTGTAAAAAGTCAACTTGTAACCACTTTCTAAAAATAAAAATAATTTTATAAGAAAATCTTCCAAAATGAATGCATGGTCCCATTACAATGCATTTTTTGAAATTCAGATAATAAAATTTTAATAAACATTATAATTGAGTTCTACTACTTTGCTTAAAGCATTATTTAAATGTTACAGCTGTTTCGTCGGTAATTTTCAAAGCTGTAACATGTCAATAATGCTTTACGCAAACTAGTAGATCTCAGTAATAACGTTTATTAAAATTTGATTAATTTTGAATTTCACAAAAAATAAACAATGAACAAGTTCTACAAACTCAATACAAACACAACAGAAAAATTATACAACATCGTAGCAGACTTTACTAACATGGGGAAAACTAACTGGTGAGCAGGCATGTACAGTGAGTACACTGAACCATGACTTTTATGCAGGCATGATAAAATATTTATGTGACAGAATATTATTTCTGATTTATCAATTCTGAATAATATAATAATAATTTAATGACAGAATATTGTGATATATTAAAATCTGAACGCATACATAATATGATAATAGGAATATTACGAGATATGTCTTTTAATTATTATTTTTTGAAAATATACACATATGTAAATGTCATGCCTCAGTGTTCTCTCTGTACATCCTTGCTGGTGAATACTGGACAGGAATTTTGCTGGCAGCCATGCCCTCGAGTTGTCGTGCTTATAATGACAATGATTATGTTAGGCACGTTGTTGTCAATTTTTTTATCCACTATCTATACTTTACCGTCCCTTTAGAGGTAAAACTCACTAACCGACAATACAAACATTAATTTTTTCCATCTCTATTCTAAGAAAAAATCAGTAAGTGAATATTCCTTGTCTAAATAGTCAGTTAGTGGTAAAACTCATAATTTGGTATGTATTACATTTTTTAATGTTTATACCTCATTATCTCAATACTACTCCAATGTCACTTAGTGTTTCACCTTAAAGGGACAAAATTTCTTTTAGACATAACTCTATATAGTCCTTTACAGTAGCGAAGGGAAAAACTTCATTTCAAAATGAAGACTACAACACACACACGTTCACCAGTTTGAAGACTACAAAGTGTACACTACAATTGTAGTACTACGAAATGAAGTGAAGTAAATGAAGTGAAGTAATGAAGTAATTGTAGTATTAATGAAGTGAAGTAATGAAATGAAGTAATTGTAGTATTAATGAAGTGAAGTAATGAAATGAAGTAAATTAATTTTTAAATGAAATGAAGTATTTTTTTCCCAAATAAAAATTTAGCGAGCTAAAAAAAAAAAAAAAAAGGTCAACGACAAAAATATTTAAATAAATGACGATATTTTCTCCAAAGTAACATTTGGCGACCTAAAAAAAAAAAAAAGGTCGCCAGACAGATTTCTTCGTTCGATTCCAAAAAATTTTCAAACCATGGGGGGGGGTTGTTACAGTTTCCAGAGATTTCTCCGTTTAGCTACATCAACTTCCCAAAAATTTCTTCATGGCTCCCAAAATTTTTCAAACCATGGGGGGGGGGTTGTTACAGATTCCAGAAAATTCTTCATATATCTACATCAACTTTCCAAAAATTTCACGTAAAAAATACACTATTGAAGTATGTGTACTTTGTAGTGTTCGCTTTGAAATGAAGTGTACTGTTTGAAGTTTATACTTTCAATAACTTTGGTGTTTGTAGTTTGTAGTGTGCACTACACATCAAAATGTGCGAAGTGTGCACTTCAATGTAGTGTAGTACTACATTGTAGTAGTGAGTACAGAGCGGACCCATCACTACTTTACAGTTATTGTCATTTCTGACGCATTTTTCCAAGGCTTTCCCTCAGAGCATCGAGGATTGCATTTTGCTGACGGTTACTTGTTTCGGTTCATCTTCATCATCACCTCATTAGAAACGTACTAGATTTTTATTATTATTTAAATTGCTAATTTTTATCCATTACCATGAGTATTAAAATAAGAATTATACTTAAAAAGTGAGAATATATTTTAGTTTGCAGAGTTACTGGCAGCAATGTTATCGATTTGCTGTATGCTGTTACTAGGCTTTGCCGATGATGTATTAGATCTTCGATGGCGACACAAACTTTTACTTCCGACAATCGCATCGCTTCCTTTGCTGGTTGTCTATTATGTAAACATCAATTCAACAACAATAATAGTGCCATTACCGTTTAGGGAATGGTTCGGAAATTCAGTAAATATAGGTAAGAAGATTTCCTTACATACATGTGAAATTTTTGATAATTTAAAAAACAGTGTTGTGATGAATCTTCACCATTGTGATGAAAAATTGTGATTGGATCTCATGAAATTTAAATAATATATCCATTATGTTTTCCTTGTAAAAGAAACATCATTCCATGAATCTGATGAAATATTTTTAAAAAATGCTTAAATTTTTGAACATTGAAAAAATTTTCAGGATTTTTTTACTACATTTATATGGGAATGTTAGCTGTGTTTTGTACCAATGCTATAAATATACTTGCCGGAATCAATGGATTAGAAGTCGGTCAGTCTATAATTATAGCAATATCTATAATACTTTTCAATATAATTGAAATGTCTGGAAAATTGTACAAAGCACACCAATTTTCAATGTATATTATGTTACCATACTTGGCAACATCGCTAGGACTTTTAAAGCACAATTGGTAAGTTTAATAATATGACTAGTGATTTAATATTATTTGTTCTTTATTTATTTTTACCACTGGCAACTAATTGATTTTCTGGATTCTTAAATGAACATGTTCTTACGGGTGGCTTTTTATTTTTGCTAAATAGCACTGATACGTGTGTACCTAGATAAATATCTAGGTACACACGTATCAGTGAGAAGTTGGTATGTCAACAGCAAAACAATTTTTAAAAACTTTGTCTCAATGTAAAATAAATATTGATTAAAAAAAGTTATTTTTGGAGATTAAGATTCGACATTCACATGGATAGAAAGGGACGATGAAATAATTATTGCCAATATGTACACACCAGCAATGAATATATACGGAAACGCCGTGTCAAAATTTCCTTTTTTTTTTAAATTAATTTTTTTTTTAAATAGAGTTGCAAACACGGAATGCGTGTCACATCAATTTTCTTACTTACTACTTACTATTTTCAAACTAAGTTAAAAGCTTGTGCTATGAAAATAGAACTAACTTGCTGGTCTGGAGTGAGATTCGAACCCGTCACCTTTGGATCACAAGGCGAGAGTCCTAACAACAAGACCAACAAGCTACATTTAAAATTAAATTTTTTTGTTGGGAAATAATATGCCATACTTTTGTGAAGGAATAAAAGTAATGGCTTCATGAACGTTATTGAAAACTTATCATTATTTTCCAGGTATCCTGCACAGGTATTTGTTGGAGACACATTCTGTTATCTTTCGGGAATGACCTTTGCCGTTGTGGGCATACTGGGACACTTCAGCAAGACAACAATCCTGTTCTTCATTCCGCAGATTTTCAACTTCCTGTATTCTCTCCCGCAACTCTTCCACTTTGTTCCATGCCCCAGACATCGCATGCCGAAATATTTGGCTAGTGAAGACAAACTGAAAGCGAGCCACTTCAAAATTGTCAAACAAGATTTAAATTTTCTTGGACGTCTCACGGTGTTTATTGTCAAATCTTTTAAACTAGCTGATTATACCGAAAAGGAAGATATCATAGTGTTGAGTAACCTAACCCTCATTAACTTTATTTTGATACACACTGGTCCAACTCATGAAAGAACACTCACAGTGATATTATTATGTGTACAAGTCCTGGGTTCACTTCTGGCATTTATAATCAGATATCCTTTAGCGTCATATTTTTATGATTCCTAATATGTCGTGAGCAGTGAAAATTTTATGTACTGTATGCCAAAGGAATGTAAATACTATTTTTAGAATGTATTTTTTAGAGAACAGGTATCCCTCTTCTTTTTATCTTAGTGCCTTGTCAGGTCCCCCTGACATCTCATTCTGGTCCACTCTCTGATGCTGAGCACCCAGAAAATGTATCTTCTACCAACTCCCCGTCTTCCTTTTATCTTGCCCTCAAGCATTAGTTGGAGCAGGTGTTATTTAACCCCGCGTAACACGTGACCCAAATAAGAGACCTTCTTCAATTTAACATTCGACATTTTGTGCAATTAATGACACCCAAGAAATTACAAAATGTAAACAAGAATTTAAATCTTTTAACAATTTCTTAACAAAAGTATCATCATTTAATTATATAATTCAGCACTGGATATACTGTAATAAAATCAGCTTAATTCTGGCTCAGGGTCAGTTGATACCTCTCACAGAGACGAAGCTATTTATATGGGAAACATGCATGGAAGTCTTTATAGGGTGGCTGCAGGGCTTATGAGCTGTGTTAGCTGGCTTAAGTGATCACTTTAAACAATGCAATGTTCACTGATCCACCCCAAGAACATCCACGTATCAAATTTTTTAAAGTCATATGTATACTTTATCTGTCTTATTTCAAATTTATTACGAAGCTGTTTATACGGGAAACATGTATGAAAGTCTTCGTCTCTGTGAGACCTCCGATATTTTCTGGTATGATGTCAACCAGGTTGAAAAATGTGCTTTTGAGAAAAACACGTTCAAAGTTTTGCTGAAGGATAATCAACATACAAACAAAAAAATTTAAACTGCTGTATCTGTCAATTTCACAAATTTATTTAAAATATTTGGTGAGAGCATTCTTAACAAATGCATCTTTCAGAAAATGAAAAAAAAAAAACAATATTTTTTCAGAGTGGTCTGGGGCCTTAAGGCCCTAAATTACATATATCGTCGGCTTAGGGTGTAAACCTGCTATCTGCACCAGAGTGAATTATACAGGGGACAATAAAAACACTTCAAAAAATTAAATATAACTGCAATCAAAAAAATGAAAATACCGTTGAAAGAATGTATGATCCTGATCTTTACAAGCTCATTAATGTATTGAAATATTCAGTAGCCTTTTAGTAATTAGAGTTTTTATATTATAGCAGGTTTTCTCACTTAAATAGTAAACAATGAAATGTACATAGCAGGTATTCGTACCAATAAAATTCAAACAAATATCTCAATAATTACATTAATTTACGTTACTCGAGTGGTAAGTTTTCATAATACTGATGATAATAAAGCAGTAAAGTAGATTTAAGTTGTTGCATGTCATTAAATCTTCTCGCTGTTATTTTTCTCCGGGAATCGCGTAGATTTTTCGTTGTCTCCATTCTAATGGTTTTGCAACTGTCGATTTTCTTGTGGTAAATTTCTCCAAGGATCACTGAAATTTTATTGAAAATATATTTAACCATCAGAAGTATATCTCAGTGATCTTACATCCGTAACTTTTGCATCTTCTTTGTCACGACCAGGACGGATGCTGTTAAAAAACTGAATATTGCCGAAAGCTTTGAAAAAATTGTGATTAAAATAAAAAACACATAGGTGCGGTTTTTTTCTCGCTACTTTGCAAATGGCTAGATAGTCAGCAGGAACATTATTATTTTTATTTTTTAATGCCCGTTCAATACTGGAATGCATACCGTCTTTTTCTATTTGCCCTGTATGTATGCCCTACTTCAAGGAACTTTTGTTCTATTACTATATTTCAATTCTTTGAAATGTTCAGAAGAACATTTGCCATTATGCTATTCCTATTTTGGTATGAGCACTTTTCTGTCACTGTAGAAAATTAATTTGGATTCAGCTGAGACTGTTGGTAAAATTTTATTTTCTATAAAATTTAACCAAATACTGGCAAACTCCTCAGCGTTAACTCCTCCTTCAACTTCATTCCAAATTAAACAAAACACGTCTTTATTAATTATATTGTAAAATATTAGGTTGTGAACTTGCAGCTTTATTTTGTAATGAAAACTACTAACATTAGATTTGGGAGCAGTGAGTACTGATTGCAAATCTACCGTGAATACATTCGATTCTGAATTTTTATCAATCTCCTTTTCTTTTCTGGCTTCATCTTTCCTCTTTACGTGATTCCTGTGATACAACCATCAGATACTTTGCCCAGAGAATATGCTGCACATTTTTCATATTGTAATCCAGTGTGGTCGCACGTAACGAGATTCGCACCAATCTTTAAGATAGAAATCATAAATCCGTTGTTTAGAGAACTATTCCGGTAGTAACTAATTTTTGTTGGTTGTCGCCCGGCAGTAGTGAGATTTCATAACAGGTAAGGAATCGAAAAATCCATGAAGCTCTATACGTTCTTCTTCAAAAGGTTTTGAACGACTAGATTTCGCCATTGGCCGATTCCTGTAGTATTTAAAAAAAAAATTCTAGGTACATACTCTGATCAAAACGTATCATCAACTTTTAAATAGTAAAATAGACTCTGGACCCTTCTCGATTTACTTTGTGATGTAGTTTTCCTTTTAATTCATATACAAAGTTACCATATTATCGACAAAAGTTTTTTTTGCCCCCATGTCAGCTTCCAAAAATCATGAAAAATCTTTTGTCGGCATTCTTCAGTGACATAATGCATTTCATAACTCTTTTTGTATCCTTAAATTTGTACCTGTCTTTAATAATGCGGGGCTTCTTAATTAAATAACGAAATACACGTCACAACTTCTCAGTACAAAAATTACACACTAACATGGAGATAGCAGCTTTTCGCTTTAAGTATTTTGTGCGCTTAAAATAGCAGGTTTACGTTTCGTTCAAAAAGCGTACTTTATATTTCGATATTGATTTAGCTGTTTATCATACTTTATGCAGTTTTTTTTTCTCTTTCCAATGATATCAAAAACGTATTTTACCTAAAAAGTGTAGATAGCAGTTTTACACCCTAAGCCGACGATATTGTCTCAATTTACTAGCTAAACAATACTTGCCAATTCCCAGATTTAAGATTTCAAAAAAAAAGTGCCTTAAAATTAAGTAATTCTTTAATTTATATGTGTAATTATTTTATTAATTCTTGTCCAGCACTGATAGGTAATTTTTGTTAGCGATATCGAATTTTATAGCAAAAGTGAATTTGGATAGAATGAGGGATACCTGTAATTAATTGATCAATTATTAGATGGTTTAACAAATCCTGTCTCATTCATTTTAATTGTTTATTTGGAAATTAATTTCAGGAGGACATTTTATCTTGAGTGTGTGCGTAAGCAAATTATCTTCTTACTTTTAATTTCTTAAGTACCATAATAATGTTGAACATTACGTATTTATTATGTAAAGTAAAATCTAATACAAAGAATTAATAAAAAAAATTAAAACTACAAAATTCTGCATTTTATTATATTTAAGGAATCTTGTACACAATTTACACCTTATTTCTACGGTATTATCTCAAACGGCCCATGTCAAACGAAAGAAACTATGAGGTATCACAGCGCCGTATAGACATTATATATTCTTTTTAAGTTAATTGTGTATAAATTATATACCCTTATAATTTAAAAATATATATTCTTTTACATATTTTCACTTGCAAGTTAGTTAAGATAAGACTTGTTTCACATTTCAATGTCCCACAATAAACAAAAAAAAAAAACAATCTATTTATTCATGCACTTAATTATTTTCATTTTTTTATTTACAAAAATCAAATTTTTCAAATATGTTCTGTCAAGCCACTTTTGAACCATTGGGAGACCCAGTTTTCTCTTTCAAAAAGCCTTAAGATTGTTACCAAGGTTTCTTTCTTGTACTCATCTTGCCTGAGGTAAAAATTTTATTCCCTTCAAGACTTACGAGACAATTAAATTGAAGAAACAGCATTAAAAGTAATGACAAGTACGACGCAATAAAAATTACAGCTACCGCCATCTCTGAAATATGTAACAAAATATCTTAGAGAAAATATATGGTAGGGCATATATTACAATAACAATAAAAATTGGAGTCTCCTGTAATATTAACAAAAATAAATTGGAATTAATAAAACAAAAATAATTGTAAAAACAAATTTTATTTCACAAATTTTGCGTTATCTCCTTCCGTGATTATTAACCTGGTTGAATCTCGTCAGGCTTTGCTCGTAAACTGAGGCATTTTTTCAGCAGGTAATTTGTTAGTAACCTGGGGTTTCCATGTTTTTTTTTTTAAACACTGAATAATAATAATAATAATAAACGCTTGTGCTAAGAAAATAGGACTAATTTGCTATTCTAGATTGAGGTTCGAACCCGTGACCTTTGGATCACGAGGCGAGAGTCCTAACCACAAGATCAACAACCAGTCAATTTAATATGACAATTAGGGCAGGAACATTACGAGAGTATTTACATTACAACAAGCCAGTCAATTTAATATGACAATTAGGGCAGGAACATTACGAGACCATTTTTTTTTGTGTAAATTCTACATAGTTGTAGAAGTATAAGATTTTTTTCTACAGCTTACTTCAAAGGGCTGACTGCACGTAACGGTACAGGGGGGAGGGCATAAATCAAAAGGTTTATCAAATTTTTTTTTACACAGATGTAAATATTAGGTCCTTACATATGAAATTGGCGTTTAGTATGGAACATAAAGCCGATTTTTTTTTATTATAATATATTTATTTAATCAAAGTATGTACCATTGCTATCTATGCACTTTTGCCATCTCATAGGTAGTTCATCGATCCCTTTACTAAAAAAACCATTCGGACGGGAATCAATAAAATCTTTGAAGGCGGTTTGGACTGCCCCATCGGAGTTGAATTTTTTCCTTTGCAAGAAGTTATCCAAATTTCGAAAAAAATGGTAATCTGTTGGGGCAAGGTCCGGAGAGTACGGTGGATGTCTTAGACATTCCAATCGAAGCTCCTCTAATTTGGTAGCCGTCTGTTGTGCAGTGTGTGGTCTAGCGTTATCATGAAGCAGCAGTGGCCTAGAGCGATTAACCAGCCTCGGTTGTTTAGCAGCTAGCTTTTCCATCATGGTTTGCAGTTAATAATAATAATAATAATTGGATAATTTGTATAGCGCCGTTTTCGCGAAATACTCACCTCAAGGGCGCTTTACATAGAGAAATTATTATCTTACAAGACAACTTACTGCCTAAAAAAGAAAAAACTTATTTACTATTACTTATTCACTAGGTGGCATACAAGAAGTGGAATTAAAATTGAGTACTATAATAGTTTGTGAGTCCCTGAAAGAATTATGTGTTTTCGCGGAATGCACAATATGAGTGGAAAACATTAGCTAGCGTTGTTGTGGTTAGATTTTATAGGTTTTTATAGGATTGTCTAAATAAATGCGTCTTAAGTTGTTTTTTGAACAGTGGTAAGCTGTCAGTTTGTCTCAGTTTGTTAGGTAGTTTGTTCCATAACTTTGGTCCAGCCACCGCGAAAGCACGATCACCGAAATTAGTTTTGTGGACGCGATTTACTTCAGCTAACCTATTTGTGTTAGATGTTGATGCTGAGCGAAGTGTTAGTTGTCTATTATTTGCGGAGAATGGAATGCAGAAGTCGGTTATGTATTGAGGGGCCATGTTGTGAATAGCCTTAAATATTGTAAGGCAAAGCTTATATTCAATCCTCTCTGGACATCTAAGCCAGTGAAGGTTTTGAGCAGTTGCTGACAATAGACATCTGCCGTAATCGTCTGGCCAGATTTAAGAAAGCTGTAGTGAACGACACCAGCACTAGTCCACCAAACGCTCACAAGTAACTTTTTTGGGGTCAATTTTCGCTTGGGGCATGGTTTGGCTAGTTCGGCAGGGTTCAGCCATTGCGATGAGCGCTTTCGATTATCGTACAGGATCTACTTTTCATCACAGGTAATGATTCGATTTAAAATCCCTTCATTATTGTGCCGGTTGAGTAATGCAACGCAGCAGTCAACACGCGTTTGTTGATTTGCTTCACTCAATTCGTGAGGTACCCACCTTTCAAGCTTTTTCACCTTACCAATTTGCTTCAAGTGGATTAAAACAGTTTTATCACTAACACTGCAGCCTGCAGCTAACTCGGATGTGGTTTGCGATGGATCCGCTTCCACAATAGCCTTCAATTCTTCATTATCAACTTTGGTCTCCGGCCGTCCACGGGGCTTGTTCTGCAGGTCGAAATTTCCAGAACGAAAACGTTGGAACCAAAAACGCACTGTGTTTTCTTTTGCGGCACCGTCGCCATACACATCATTAATCCTTCGAGCCGTTTCTGCAGCACTGGTGCCACGGTGGAACTCGTACTCGTAAATAACGCGATATTTCAAGTTTTTCATTTTGTAAACTGAGTGACGCAAAGAAAAAAATAATTGAGGAAAAAACAAATGAATTATCATTTTCAAAACACAAATACATGAGTAAATAGCTGTATAAATTTGGATTTGGAATTCCTAACCAAAGAGAAGATATTTGAGATCAAATTTGCCAGTACGGCAAAACGCCAATTTCATATGTAAGGACCTAATATTTATATTTAAAGAATGAAAAAAGCATGCTTTTATAAAAAATGACTAAAAAGGAGATTTTTTTTGGATCCACAGTACTAATACCACAGTACTGTGTATTAGTACAAAAAAACATATCAAAAAATTAATATATTAAAAAAAAAAATAATAATAAAAAAAACAAATCAAATAAACTATTTCTATTGTATCATGGAATAAACTCTAAACCTGTGCTCTAAACCAAAGAAAGAAATTTAAACACTAACTTGTGTGATTGTATCAAACCAAAATAAACCTTTTTTTTTTGGTTTGAAGTCCTGATTTCTCAAGTGTTTTTTTTTCTTTTTTCTTGTAATTACATAATTTGAATCACAATTTTTTTTCAAATACTATTAAATTCAAAAGTCATTTATATAATCATACAGACTAGATGTCATTGGCATGTACAATAAAATAACATGCCAGTATTTTAAATATTAAAAAAAAATTAAACTGATTTTGTAAAATTAACAAATGATTATTAATATCCGGAATACATATCCCTACCACAGTTCAGAATGATTGTTGATCAGGAAGTGGGTTATATATTGATTAAATAATTTGTGGCTATAAGACAAGTCAGGTTAAATAAAAGAGTCTAAAATAACATTTCGTGAATTATCCATAGATAAATTCACAACATAACAATGAAGAAAATCATAGAACTTTATTTTTAAAATCAGCTTATTATTTTCACAAAGTGCATATCGCAAATACAATGTGTCGGTAATTCAGTCTCGAAATCAGTGACTAATCCTTTCCAGCACGTGTTCTGACAATAGACTTTCCAGGACACAGCGGTGTCCTGGAAACGTTGTCAGACAGGATCATGGCCTAATTTTTTAAAAACAAACAATAAAATCAATTGGTACGATCAATCAGATTGAAATTTATATCAAAATCAATAGATTAAAATTTTGTACTCATGGCCCGAGACACGATGGAGCCTTTGAGGGAAAATTTTTGGCAAACAAACAATTTCGTGAAATTCAGCAATTACTACTTAAAATGACTAATCATTGCAATTGGATTCGATGGCACCCAACGAATTGTTGGCGTTATTACCTAAACGAGCAGGTGTACGTTAACAAACCCCAGACAGCTGTTTTGAAAAATGACGTCTTTTTTTTACACAATGCATAAAAAATTTACAGTTAGTATGTTTAATTTAACATAGGTATATACGGAATGTCTCATATATACGATATACTATAAAGATATACATATATACGGAATGTCTCATAACTAGTAGCAAAAACTTTACAGGATCCCGGGATCCCCGAATGAGTCAAAAATGTTCAAGCAGTTCAATTTTTTGATGTTAGAAATATTGAAAAAAAAATGACAGAAATTTTGAGAAAAAAAATGCAAACCTTGATATTGCATATCTCCGTAACTATTGATGTTATGATCATGGTTGCTTGAACATTTTCAACTCACTATTAAGGCAGGAAATTATTATTATTATTAAAGTTTTTGCTACAAGCTACGAGACACCCCGTATATATAACTAATTTATAGTCGCAATCAAGAGCAGACTTTTTCATACAAATATTTTTTTCTGAAAAATGTTATATTTTCGAGAACAGCTTTGCAGTGAAAGTGAAACTTCTTCTTTTTCCTTTAAATAAACCTAAGTAGTATGTTTCCCAGAGGATAGGGCCTCCTATGAGGCTGATTCCCAGTTGTCCTATCTTTTGGGAGGTCTTCCATGAGGCTGACTATGTAGTGCGATATAAAGGAATCTGGTGCTGTCCATTCTCTGGACATGACTGTATTAGTCCTTCCTTCGCTGTCCTCAGTCTCACATACATTTCTTATTCTGGTTCCCCACGTCATCCCTCAGTCTTGCCTGCTATCATCCTCAGTGTCTTAATCTTGGAAGTCCTCAATGTTTGTTTAATCCCGATTGTCTGCCTTTGCTTCAATGCTGTATATCATTATTGGTCTTACACATGCTTTATAGATTCTCATCTTTCCCTCGATGGCCGTATCTTTATTTTACAAATTTTGGATTTCACAGCACCAGAGATTGCCACTGTCTTGTTAACTTGAGGTTGTCTTCACACAGATCAGCTCCTCCCACCAAGTATGTGCTGAGATATCTGAAAGTGCTGACCTGTTCTATTGTTTTCTGTAGTCAGATTACGTGTTTTGGGTATTTTATAGGTCATACATACATTTAGTCTTTGGGATAATGATTTCCATGTTGTATTTATTTCAAGCATTGTGTAGTCTGTCAAGCATTATTTGTAAGTCATTATTTTTCTCCTCTGTGATTATAGCAGACCACAGAAATTCAAATCAAAGGCGATTATTAGGCGTCAAATTTTGAATAAATCAAATAATCAAGGACCATACTGAACCAAAAAATAGGAAGTCTGGGGAAAAATAGTAATAAAATGAAACAAGTTATAGGCTTTGTGAATATTTTAATTAAACCAGTCATAATCATAAGCATAGATACTAAGTCTCCAGTCAATATCATACATTCTTGAGTCAAATTATAAAATGTAATTTTAAAAGCTAAATCTTGATTACATCATAAACCGTATAACAGTTCTGTAAATAGCTGGTAAAGTACTCAGCACAAGAGATTACTCGCAGTAAACCCCTTGTGTTTTTGCACAAAATAACAAATTTCCTGTCAGCATCCTATACCGGATAGGTGGGTGGGGGTGTTCAAAGCATTTACTTATAAAATTAAATAAAAAATTTCATATTCTGCCTCCGCCCTCCCGGGGCCGCGGGTCTCCCCGGAGCTGTCCCGCTCGCTTACTTTGACTAGCGCCAATCGCACGTATAATTAATAAGCCTTTGATGTAATCACACTCACACTGCTGTAATCAACCGAGATACAAATATACAATCAAAACTTTGTATAACACATATTGAAAAATCTCAACCGAAAAAATTATTTCCCTTTCCATTAAATAATAGTAAGCGACCAGTACAGACATCCCTCGCGTCCGGACCCTCCCAGAGAGAGCACAGAGAAAACAACAAGGGAATATATCACAATATTTTTATAATTACCTACCTTTCTTCTCAAACAACACCTAAACAAACCTCCCCGTACAAACTCAAGTTTGAGCACCCTCGCTCGACAGTTTAAATGTATTTTCTGCCAAAACTAATTTACCAACTACAGTAAGTAGTAATGAGCCGATATTCGGCAGCATGGAACGCCACGTGCGTCGCGGAATTAACCTATGAATGTAGTGAAAGGGTACAAGCGCGATCATCGCAGAGCGGCCAATATTAATAGATATATCATAATAAATTTAAATAGTCATGATTCTGAATTATACGCGAAAACTAAAAGTTAACACAAATAAATATCAACGATCGTGTCCAAAGCGCACATTTGACATTTCATACAAAACCGACAAGCCGACATTAATAGGAGAACGAGCGAGGCCCGGACGGCCCGTAGGAATCTTTCACTATGGAGTAACATACAAGCTGCTGCTGGCTTCACATCACGAGTGCTTCACCACGATCACCCCCGGGCGGCTCTGCGGCCGGAAGTGCAGGAAATCATTCATCTCCACTCGCAGCAAGCGTTGGTCGGGCTTGTTGGTGAGCGCCAGCGGCAACTCCTGCTGCTCCTCCGCAAACAGGTGATCACCCTCCAGGTGTCGGATGGCTTCCACAATAGTTTCCAGGTTCTGGCGAGACGTACTGGTGGCCAAGTAAAGGCGTGAGGCTTCGGCCCCCGTCTCCTCGCCCAGTACCTCTACCTTCACCTTGGGCTCCACCTTGATCGCCGCTTCCAGCAGGGGTGCTGGCGGTGGGGGCGGTGAACGCGGGGCCTCCATCACCATATTCACCGGACTGATAGGACGCGGCACGGCTTCCTCCAGAATGCACTCCCCCAGGGGACCCATTTGTTCCTCTTCCGGCGGTTCCTCTTCGGGTAAGAGCGCCACCATGTCCCGTAGCCCCTCGGTCTGCTCCATCACTTCTGTGTTTTCATACTGTAAGGTGATTTGATGCGAGAGGTCGCGTAGACTGTCCGGGTACATCTGAGATTCGAATGTTCGCACTTGATCCTCGAGCAGCATCCGCAATCGTCTCTCTCTCTCCAGCTGGAGACGAAGGTCGGTTGTTTCAGGGTTGGGGGGAGGGTTGCTGTCCACCACTGATATGATGGCCACTGGCTCCGGTGTAGCATTCTCGGTAATTTCTTCCGGAGTCTCTGATATGACAGACTCCGATATAATTGTTTCCGTTTTTCTTTTCTTGATAGGAATGTCACCACCTTCGTGTTGGTTCAATAATCTTTTGAGCTGACAGTTTTGAGACAGCAATCTTGTTTTCTCCTGCTCCAGCTGATAGATATACTCTGCTGTCTGTTGTAGTATGGCAGCCTGCAATATAAAAACACTCGTTATTATAACTATACACCATTATACTACGCTCACTATGTAGCTCACATCAGGGATGGTCCACTATCTACACACACTAATGTCCGTACCTTGCTGAGTTTCTCTCCCTCGTGGCGGGGCAAGAGTGTGCGGAGAGACTGGAAGCCGGCATTAATGCTCTGCATGCGCCGCCTTTCATTGCTGTTGGCGATCTCCCTCCTTATCCTCTTCTCCGCCTCCATGGTGTGCACCACCTCTCCACCACCCAATCTGAAATAGTACCATGTTATTATAATACTTCTTTCCAATATAACAATCCAAAATATAACATTTAAAAACCGCAATATTGCTATTTTGGTGACTGCTACCCCCAACACTCAACAAACAGAGAAACGTCAAGACAACTATCAAACGTCAATATTTCTATCAATGTGATGAAAATATTGGCTTTAATTTAAATGTTAATATGAAATTTTTGGATGAAGAAATTAGTAGATGTGTGTGAAAACAAACGATTTTTTACCAACTTTTATGAAATTATGTAAAAATAATAAATAATATTAGTACTTCCACCATTGAATTGGACCATGTACATTCGCAACTACTTTTCGAAGGTCTTGTCTAGAAGTCGTAAATGTAAATTAATTTTTTAATATTACGTAACAATCACCGAATAAGATGGATTGTAGTGTCTCATTTATTTTTCATTGAATGACATGCTTATATGGCATAGCGGGAAAATGGTCACCTGATGACCGGTTAAGACCAAGGGTTAGTCCACATTCGGGCCACCAGCAAAGCAGTTCTGTTTTTCATAGCACAAAAATAAAACAAATAATTTAGTTATGTAGAAAGCGACCAACCCACAAAATGATAGAAATGAGATATACTGTGTTGGATAGCTCACTATGATATCTTTAAATGCTGAAATGATCTAAGTGCTATATTTTTTTGTAAATTCAGTATTTTTCTAACCCACATCACAGCCACCACTGTTAAATTAACTCATAAAATGTCTAAGTGGTTTGACTGTTTTCTTCGGCTTCAAATTTATAAAATCATAGGCAAATAAAAATATTAATTGAAAACATCCATGTGGTATGGATGCAGAATGCACCTTTTTAATTCTATTGTTGCTACACAATGATAACCTTGTAGAAAACATCCAAGTGGGTTGAACTTTTTCTATGCCTCGGATAGTAATTGTAGAAAAATTCTGACATTTTGTAGAAAGAATACATTCTGTAATACGCGTCTTATCTTCGTAAATAAAAGTTCTTTTCTTATAATTACATTAAAAAACTGTAAAAAATATCCCCTTTATAACCCTTTTAAAAAAAATGCAATAATTAATTAAATATTGACATATTAAGTTTTTGTAGATTCATATTTTTAGAAGCCATATTCTCAATTCCATGTTTTTTGAGTTGGTCGTTTTCTACATAACTACGCCCAATTGGGACTCAAATGTAGTAATATTTAAATAAATAAATTTTGTATAACCAAGTATACAAATATAAAATTAACTAGAACTATTTCTTCTTCCAGATAATTTTTTCAGTCAATTGATCAAATAAATGGTATGTTTTCAGATACTGATGATGATAAAAAAAACAATAATGTGACATTTTCAACCAAGCTTTTATCGTTAAATATTTCTTTGCTTCTATAAATAAAAATATTAGGAGTTGAAAAAATTCGAAATACAAATTAATGATCTCTACAACACATTAATACTAAATCTACAAAATTACAGACACATTAATGTCAAATAATTGCTTTGCATCTTGTATAACCACTAAATAAACATTAGAAGACATTGTAAGCCGATGGAAATGGTTTAAAGACAAGTCTCAATCTACCAAAGGTAATGGTGGCAATCTGAATCCAAATCAAAATTATATCAGATGTTTAAAAATTGATAACCTTACGAAAAAAAAAAATTTCATCGATTTTACTAAACTAATAATGTAATTTCTCAATTATTATAGCAAGGATTACATGTACATTGGATTAATGTAAAAAATGGGTAAAACTACCGGGGGTTTATTATAAGGATTAACTATGAGAGATTCTGTCCAGCAGTTGGACATATTTATTTAAGATTTGCAGGATACATAAAATAGGCAACAAACATGAGCCCATCGTCAATAGGGGCAAAAATACCCGGCATTTCTTTAGTGGATATTTTCATTAAGTAGACCACGTAATCTTCTTATACGGTACAAATAGTTATGCAATCTTCCCCAATGGGAATTCTAATGTTGATGGGCAAGTAATTAGGAATTATAGGGTGTTTTTTTAGAGGTACAGAACTTAAAAATCAAATAAAACATGGTGATAGCCGCAGTATTATATTTATTGAAAAAGATAATTTTATGCCACTAAGGCCCGGTTGTTTCAAGTTCGATCAAAGTAAGCGGTCGATAAAAGCATAGATTTTTACGAAAACGGATCGTCTGATTGGTGGAGAACGTAAAAATCTATGCTTTAAGAGAACGCTTACTTTAATCCAACTTGAAACAACCGGCCCTAAGTGTTTAAATGTGATTATGATACCACGATTTTGGAAATAAATTTGCACAATTTGCAAGCGTTGTTGTAGCGTAAGTCTATTCATGGTGAAATAGTAAACCAATTGAGCACAAATCAGCTGTCACTGGAAAGTATTGCCAATTTGATAAACAAACCTTAAAAAAAACATCTTATATTTATTTTATTTTTTAACAAACAGACCGTCAGCAGGTCATTATTGACCCTAATAGAAGGCCCTAGGGTAACATTAGAGTACAAAGTATAAATATTTTATGAAAATTTTGAATGATATAAAATTATATATTTAAACACTAATGATATAAAAAAAATATCTTTCCAATAGAGCCAATACTATGATATGATACCATGATTTTTATGTGTTTTATTTCATTTTTAAATTCTGTACCTCTATAAAAAAAATACCCTATATTTTAGTAATTTTGCATGCATTTTCTTCCTAAACTAAAAAATTTAACATTGCAGGACTGTAATCTTCAACAAAAAATTTACTCTCAAAATAATGGCATGGTTTTGTGGAAATTTATAAGATTTATTGAAGTGACAACTACATAAAACGACAGAACTGAAAATAAAAGAAGTAAAATGATCACTTTTGTTTACATTTTGATATAGATTTTGTTAAAAGTCCTATGGCCAGAAAAAGTAATAGAAGAATATTAATTTATTTTTTAAATTTTTATAAAATGTATTTATTTAAAATTTACTACATATTTTTTCTTTCGAAATGCGCGGATTATTCAATAAAAAGGATTATTTTGAGAGAAAAAAAAATAACTGGAGTAATTTTGTAAATAAAATAGGAAGCAATAGTGGAATTGAAATCCATATCATAAATTTAATACCATCAAAATTATGTATATGAAGGCTCATATCTTTAAATAAAACTAGTTTTAGACTTAGTTTAGAAGAATAGTTTTTCCGTAAAAAAATAATTTAATGTAAATAAGGACAAACTTAGACACGATATAAAAATGAATTATTATATTAATGGTAAGAACAGGATAGTGACGAGATTGATTTATTTTTAGATATGAGAAGCTTTATTTTCAAGTAATTTATAATAATTTTAAAAAATAATAAATTGAAAGTAGGATTTTTTAAACGTATTTTAGCGCCAAAAACGCGGCCTATTTATTTTTGCAATTAATCGAATGGTGAACAAAATAATTACGTCCAGCAGTTCATAAAAAACGCAAAATTTTTTTGAATGACGAAATTTGAACGTAAAGTAATAATAGCAAACGTGGCTCCAACGAAATAACCCAAATGTTGTAAATAGCTCGATTGGCCGAAAATGAAAATATCCCGCCTCGCGCCGGCCGCCATGTAGCGCGATACGTCAGCCGCTGACATCACCGGCAGCGCGCCAGCCGGTGTCAGCTGATCAGCCGAGCCGACACCGGCTGCGGGCGGCGGGCGGCGGGCTGCGGTCCGGCCGCGGCGGTAAATAGTAAATAGTGCCGGCGCGGCGCTCGCAGCTCGGGAGCGTTCAACGCTCGCTCTCGGCCCGACAGACAAATCCGTTATCTGCAATCGCGGCACGGACTTATCCGAGATATAATAACGCAACAGCTGTTCGCAACAACAAATACACTCGGTGTTAGAGTCCGCGCTGACGTCGCGGATTATACGAGTACACGTACCGCACCCGCTAGTCCGCGAGGAAAATATTTGTTTATTGCGAGATTTGGCGCCACTGGCCGCTGACAGCGCGCGAAGTCGAATGTTCCAGCAGCGGGATAAAGTAACATATTTCAATACGTAACGCTTCGGCCAAAATAATTTACGCCCCTTCCGGCCGCCAGGTGCAGGTCATTCCATTTAACAAAGACAATCGAATTAGTATGTGTAAGCCGTGCGCGTATCGTTGCGTCGGTGTTTACGGGTATGAACACCGACACAACGAAACAATGTACTTAGTACGCACGGCTTACACATACTAATTCGATTGTCTTTCTTAAATGGAAATATACTCCCGAGCTTTGTTTAAAAAATATATACAATCCAACAATAAACAAAACAGAAGCTCCAGCATATGTATATTCACCACAAAGTATAAAAATGTATAGAGATGAACTAAACCCGTTCTATAGGAAAGAGGGCTGGGCCACAGCGTCAAAATTTCCCCGCTCGCGTACGTTTAACTGCCGGTTTGTAACAAACTTGAGTTATAGTAACTTTAAGTTCAAAACTATTGATTATTGTTTTTCACCAATCAAACAACGCGTTTTCGCAAAAAAAACTAGGGTTTTTACGAAAGATTACCATAATCCAAGTTGATACAACCGGACCCAAGATATGTACATTAATACTGGGGTTATATTATTTATTCACGCACAATTAAATCCCCTAAAAAAACATATTTCTTACAATGGACTTTTTCATTTTTTTTCTTTTTCATTTCTTCCAAACTGAGTCATAAGTAAAAAAAAAACGTCTTGTAATAAAGTACGCCATATTTCAATAATGGATTTGGCCTTAAAATGATTGTCATTAAATTAAATCGTATGAAAAACATATATCATTTTATTTTATGTTACATTATATTATTTTATTACTGACATAAAGGCAAGATAGTAGATTTATTTCCGACCTATTTACTAATAAACACTCATATATATATATAACACATATTACCCAATATATATATATATATATATATATATATATCTCTCCTCTCCTCTCTCTCTACTATCTCTACTCTCTACTATTCTCTCTCTCTCGCTCTCTATCTCTCTCTCCTCGCTCTTATTAGTAGAGAATTTAGTTTGACTTTTTCGTAATTGTTTAATAATTGTTACTTTTGAAACAATTATGAAGAAATATCGTGATATTTTTTTAAACAAGTCAACAACAGCCGCGGCACCAGGTTGTGTACCAAGAAATTGAGTTCATATTTGTATTTTTTTGTGGTCTGTGATACTTACCCATATTATTGCATACTCTATCTCCCTAAGGTGTCATATAAATTTTAATTTTTCGGAAGTTACTTGGATTTTTATTTAGCTTTCGATTATCCGGGGTACAAAATAAAAAATTTAAATAGGTATTATTTGAAATTTTAAAATAATTTTATATTTGACTGTTGATATGTATCAAAAAAAGAATCTGAGGAAATTGTAAACAGAGCGAGAAAATGGCATTTTCGCGGATTATTTATTTGGGCGCGCTCAGTTTCAGTGTTTACTGTTGAAACAAGTGGGCGGACGCGGTGTGTCAAATTAATTCATTTAAATTACGTACATTGAGTGTACATAGATTACAACTGACTTTATAATAGTGATGCAACGAATACGAATATTCGTATTCGCCGAATATCATCACGAATATTAAAAACCAACTATTTGTAACTGAACGCAACGCAAATTACGGGTTGCCGTGTATCCGAACACACCTACGCACTCTATTATCGGGGATTCCCCTAACATTAAATGAATAGATGTGTTGAGTTCTCAAGTTGTCAATTGTTCTTTCATCTAGTTTCGTTGGTTTATTAATAAGGTAAGGTACTCATTTCATTATTTTTTTGTAATATGTATTTTTCGTTTCATTTTATTTCCGTTGTATGTAAAAGTGTTAACTTTTATAAAATAATTTCAAATTAAATCTAATAACTTGGCAAACAAACTGGCCCAGAAGTATTTTTCATTAAAGCCGTCTACTGTTGCCTCAGAAAGATTATTGTCGACCTCTGGGAATGTACAAACGGATAAAAGAAATCCCTAACCTAATGTCTGAGAAGTTACAAATGTTGTGCATTTTGAACAAATATTTGCCGGTGGTAAATTTTAATTATTAAATCTCTTAGTAAATAAAGAACAGCAAAAAGGTGTATTATTTATTACCTTGTTGAATTATTCGTATTCGTGAAAGTAGTATTCGTTGCATAACTACTTTTTAAATTAAAATTGTTCGTACTCTTATTTTATATCCTCTTATGTTGTATTTACTTGCCACAACTATGTGCGCTGATGTGGGTTATTTTTTTGGTTTGTTTTGAATGTCAATATATTCTCTGCTCATTCGTACATATAAATATTAGTTAGTTAGCCATCATATCAAATATAAATCTGAAGTTATTGCTCGTTAAAAATCAGTTTACTCAAGTTACAAACAAGATATGAAACATTTTTTCGATTTCTCAAAAAAATTCAACTACTCGTACAGTTGCCGGCAAACTTCTTGAAATTCTTTGGCGTAGTGGGGGAATGCGCAGAAGACGAAATTTGGGTCTCGTTGGTGGAAAGGTAGATGCGCAAACTTCTCCCCACTACGCCGTAGAATTTCAAGATGTTTGCCGGCTACTGTGTAGACGTATATACCTAATTGTTTTATTTTTTTTCAGATTTCTTTTATAGGCGAATTTCATGATTTTTTTTCCGGGTTACGAGTGGTGTACCTCGGTAACTTTGCAGGCGTTTTACCTTAAATTTATTGGTACATTTATTACAATTTTGTACAATAGATCGTTAAGGACACTGGATAACGATGACGTATTAAAGAAAACACCTAAAAGGTCAAGCGTTATAATTTTTTATCGAATTTGATATCTTTATCTAAAGTGTAATCAAATGACTTGACGTTTCCTTGTAAAACTGATTTAATGTAAAATATTTTTGACCTCCAATGTCGAGAAAAACCCTAAAATATTTCGTAATTTATTATTAAGACCAACTCCTGCCAATAATTTCCGGACGTTATCCTCATTCGTCAGCGTGGTGGACTAGGGATTAACATCAATAACTAAAAAAATTATTATAATATAAGCCTATTAAATAATTAGAAAATATGATTAGGCAAGAAATAAGTTAGTAAAAATAGATGTAAAAAACCCCAGTAATTATTATATTGGATTTTTACGGATTATATGGATATTTTATTGTTTTGTAATGCAACATATAAATAAATAGTGTTTTACTGCGCTCCTGATAGAAAAGAAAAATGTTTAGGACTACTGACCGACGTTTTCATTTGTACGAGGATAAGAAATAATACGAGCCTGCCGAAGAGCGCGATCTTCCCGAGAATTACTTAGTGGGGTAGGAAGGAAGACGAAAACGGCCGCATGGCGGAATGGCGAAGGACGCGACCCTCCAGCGGCCGCACCGCCGTAGTACTCCGCCGCGGTTGGCGCCAAATAGTACGGGGACCGGCGCGAGCAGCGCGAATCCTACGTGTACCCGGTAGGTATCGCGTACGTACTACGGACAAATTCATTCAAGAAATGGGCGTTATACCACGGTAGCTATGTAAACATTCCGCGATTAGCGGTTATTGCGGTAATTCAGCAAAAAATCGCGCAATTATCGGAATTTATCCGATTATGAAATAGATCCATAGCGCACATGTTTATGAATGACCTACGCTCACTACAAATACGGCAAAAGCCGACGTCTAAACATGGCGGCCCAACAGCTGACCAAGAGACCGGTAATTAAACGCATCACCAGGCCGTCAAATCCACCGCCGTGAGTTACAGAAACACTTTATTATTATAAGTCGGATACGTTAAAGGCTTTTCCAGGCTGTTTAAAAGGCACAATTGTTGACGGGGGGCGCGAAAGCTCGGCTAAGCGGCAGACCGCCGGGAAAACGTACCTGGAAATCCTGTGATCCACACCGCCGCCCTCGCTGTCGTTGTAGTCGTCGATCTCTAAATATTCGATGCCATTACCGAGTAATGACATAACTACGAAATATTTGCTTCTCAATAATCGTAATTTTTACACAAACGACAGTCAAATGACTCGATACTGAGTCTCGACATGAAATTCACATAAGGGCCAGCACCCACAATGGCGGGAAACAACAATGGATCCAGTCAGATGACGCTTGTCCCAAAGTTTATCACTGACACCGGATTATACGTAATAACAAGATTTGACACTTATGTTTTGATTAAAGAAAACGAAAAAACACGATACACCGTATTTTTCACTTAGTTTAGATCGAAGTTAACACAATTAACGAAATAAACATTAACGCTACTATAGGCCCCACGCCATTGCACGCACCAAAACCATAGATAATCAAGATTTGTGCGGGGTGGCGAAGATTGGTTATTGTTTTGTAGTTAATCGAGGACGAATGGGCAATTCCATAATACGTGTTTTCAAATAGTTCTCGCTTTGATTAATTCACTATAATTTGTTTAGGAAAAATATAGTGCAATTCGACAAATATCATTATTATTTTCAACAAGAAAACAATTTTCGATGTTTTTGCTCAGTTTTTAATATGGTAACAATTCTTATATGGAATTTAAATCCCGCCGGTTAAAAGAAATTTGTCGGTTTAATATAAATTAATTTTTATTATGAATAATTATAAATTATTATAAAATAATAAATTAAATTAATAAAAAATAATACAATAATAGCTTCTTGGTCTTGTGGATAGGACTCTTGCCTCGTCGATCCTCTATCCAAAGGTCGCGGGTTCGAACCGCACTCCAGACCAGCAAGTTAGTCCTATTTTCATAACACAAGCTTTAACTTAGTTTGAAAATAGTAAAAATATTGATGTGACACGTATTCTGTGTTCTCATCTCTATTCAAAAAATAAATTAATTTGATGTAAAATTAAACTAAAATACTTGGCTTAAATTATAAGATTTATATTCAAAGAGTTAGACCAATTTATTACTTTTTATGTACCTAGTAGGTTTGACGGATACTTTCAAAAGTTTATACACATATCATAGCATTACACCCTTTTATATCTTCATCTACAGATAATACTCTTCCTTCAATATTTGTGTAGATTACGATACAAGGAATCATATTTTATTTGTATTTTGTGTAAAAATAATTTCAATTTTTTAAATACTGATGAACAGAATTTTGAGGATGTTTTAAAAATCCTCTTTCAAAACGTTTCCGATATTTTTATTAAATTAAACAAATGACTTTGTCGATACTTACAGATTTCAATATTAAAAATGGACTTTATTTTAAAAAATCTATTTCGACTGTTTTTAAAATGAGGTATAATTGGTTTTTTTTAATTTTTTGATAAAAAATTGATACATATCTGTACTTTATATTGATATTGTTTAAACTGCGTGGTGTTTCTGTATTTATTTTATTTGTCCCTCGAGTTATGTAAAATATTTTTGTAACATTTCTTTACGGCGCGATGTTTGTGTATTTATTTTTGTCTAAATTTTTATATAAATATTTATGCATGCACCTAAAAATATTCCTGCTTACCTCTTTTCGATGATTTCTAAGGTTTCTTACATTTTAAATATAATACTTTATATTTTTTAGCATACTTTATTTGTATTTTTTAACTTTTTTATATATGTATTATACTTTATATATAAAAAATAATAAACAATAAAAAAAATAGGGATAAAATATTCATCCAGTAACTGTATTTTATGTTTTATCGTTTCAATTTTAGCCATCTCTATTTTACGTTAGGGCTGTTCGTATTAATTTATTTCGACTTCTACAATCGATTCAATACGTTTTACAATAACAATAAACCGGACTAAAATTTTGAGGTTACTTTTTAAAACATACGATTTGTGTATATTTTTGTGTCAGTTAAGGTTTAAAAATGATTTAATTGTATTTTCACTGCACAGCGTAAAACTTTTATGACGGAAAAGTAGCCGCAGGTTTAACAACATGTTAAAAGTTGTACAAAATGCCGAGGTGGCAATTAAACGAAACTCGATTCCTGAGTGAGAAGTGAGAATATGAACGTAACCATTGAAAGTTTTGTTTGCTTTCAATTTCAACTTTCAATACGTTTTTTCGATATCAATATTGTAGTTTAATGTGATCGAATTAGTAAAAAAAACTATTCTTAATAATTAATAATAAAAATTTAATTTCAATCAGAGCTCTGCACACGTGCACACTGGAGTTCATTCTTCCTTTTGCTTTTTAGCTGTCAGTTGTCAGTTGCAGTCAGTTGTCGGTGTCCGTTTTCCATGCGCGTATTCAATATTCAAGTGATCTAGTGATCCAAGCCGACAGAGATATACGAGGTGCATCTTATGTGTGATTGAATTTGATTTATTATGGCGAAATCTTCATCCAGTATGACAGAAGAAGAGAGATTGGCTCTCGCATCGAAATTGGACAAAGAGTTGGACGAGTTCATAAACAGTTTGGAGAAGAAGAGATATACTGAAGGCTGGCCAGAGGATCGTTGGGAGGTTAGGTGTGGATATTTTTAAATTAAAAAAATATTTTTATTTAATGAATAGTAGCTAGGGAGAAAACGGTGTCATATCAAATATGATTAATGTAAATATTGGTAAGGGAAAAGCAATAAAAACAAAATATGTGATAATAGGGGAGACTGGGGACACTTGATCCCCCCTTTTGTTTTTTTACTTCTTATTATTTTTTTATATTTATTAGAGACACTAACAGGATAATGGGTACATGGTACCTACTCTAATAATAAAACATTATAAATTAAGACTATGCCCATTATCCCAATTAAAAGTGTCTTCGGCATGCTTTAGAAACATGAATATGTATCATCGCTGTATATATAATAAAGCCAATGTGCCGTTTAGTACATTCTGAGATGAACAAATCAATTTGTCAATTTTTCATATAAATAATGGAGATATACTAAAAAAAAACATTGCCGTTGTTCTGGAAAGTCTGCCTAGTAATTATTTAAAATATTTTTTATAAATTTAGTGTGCAATTATTTTTTAAAACAGTTTCATTCATTTATCTCAGAATGTACTAAAATGGCACATAGGATTAATTATATATAGAGCGACAGTATATTATATATTTAGTGTTTGAATGTAGTGTGGTTATATAAGAATATGTAAATAAATAATCAATTGATTGCATCTATAGGTTCAGGTCATTGTTTAGAAAATGGATGTTGCGTATGAGTGAATTTTGAACGATGATAAGGTATCTGCAAGAATATAAGCATCAATGTTAGGGTCAGCACAATACACATTGTATGTGCGATACAATCTTTTGATGGGAGAAAAGTAACCAACATTATTAGTGTGCTGGCCTATTCTAAAGAATTACAGGTTTCTTATATGGTTTTTAACATGCAAATTTATGTCAGATAGAGAAAGAGAATCCATAGCTCCACTGAGAATCTTGTGCAATTATTGTATATCATATTTCAAATGTCTTTATACTCTTTATACATGGAATTCAATTGTGTATACTTGGTAGAATAACCATTTTACATTGGTTTATAAATTTTGTAAGTATCCCACAACAGCAGAGGAAGGGAATGGTCCAACACCAAGTGTCCCATATGTATGGAAGACTTGATCCGGGGTTATTTAATAACTCATTATGTGCTTGTGTATTACAAAGTAAAGTAAAACACATTTTAAATTATAATGTTGCACCACGAAGTATCTGCCAAATCTTTTAATGATACAAATATTATATTCATGAACACCATCTGCCCCGGAAAGAAGGAGATCTGTGGTTCGAATCCTGGTAGCAGCCAAATATTTTTTTGTGGATTTGATTTTTTTTGTATGTTTTTCTAATTGATTAAATAATTTGGTTTTAAATTTCACAGAACTTTGTTCTGAAAAAATTGCGACTTCACAATAAGAATGTGTTCTTGAATATAATATTTCAATTTCAATTTATTTATTTTTAATATAACATTTACATTACAAACATATGTTTAATTCGTAAATATTGTTAACAAGTGAGAAAATATACAAACAACAAAATATCAAGTATATAAATTCATTCATATCAAAGGTGTAAAAGAATCCTGCTACGGAAAACCCTCTCAGAGATATGGAACAGATCAATGTCCGGAGTAGTACTTACAGCTTCACCAAAACGAGTTACTGGTTATAAAAAAGCGCGGAGACTTAACATGAAAAAAGAACAACGGCCTTATACCCTGGAAAAATTGTTTATTTATTGTAAATGATTTCACTGTACATCCGTGTAATAATATTCAACAGGAGTCAAAGTGGATGTACCCGTATTACGATCAACTAGTAAAAGTGAAAGAGCTACCCTCCTGTAGGAAAATTTACTATGACAGATACATAATATGCTGAAGTTGAGCTACAAGTTTTACTGAATCATACCGCAACAAAAATATTCTCAGAGAAGTATTGTTGAGACCTGATGTAAACGCGTTGAACTACATTATGATTTACAAGTGGGGATGTGACTGTTTCTCTGGCCACTGCTTATACAGGCAGCCATTTGAAAATTTAAACAATACAGATGAATACTGATATTGAATGACAGGGCGAGGGGTTACCGCTGGATGCGGGCGGGGCGGGTTTTAGTTCAAAATTCGCCGCACGCCAAGTTACGTTGGGCAAGCAATAAGCAAGTGAAATAATAACATAATTTATACAAATAGGTATACATATTTATAAATGTTATGAATATGAACTAATGGATATTTCCTGGTATGCATTTAGGTTCCAATACGTCTGACTTGTTTAAAAAAATTACTTTGAACTTGTAAATATGAAACCATTATGAAATGCTCAAACTAAACACTCTTATAAAAAAATATTTTCTTGGTAAATAAATCGCGCTTTCTTACAAAATTGAGTTTTTATTTGAAGACTCTGGAAAAAAATGTCTAAAACTAAATGTAAATTGCGGGAAGCATAATGGCGCTGCTCTCGTCAGTGTGTTTTGCGCACAGTTAGATGGGTTAAAAATATAAACTTTGCAAGTGTCTGCGAAGTTTATGTTTCTAATCAAATTTATAGTTTGTGTGCAGCTTTGCAGTGTTTATTAAAATTCTATTGTAGTAGAAATTAAAAAAATAGCTCAGCACTAAAACAGCTAATTATTCCAGAATAAATACTTTATAACTGCATTATAAATGTGTCATAAATATATGCATTATAAATGTGTTATAAATATATACTTCCCCTGTGCCCCAACCCCCTCGCCTAACATAGGAGTTTATTTCAACTCTGTACAATTTTATACTCTGTAAGAACATTACATTATAAGTAATTGCAAGGTACATTTATTTTTGTTACTTATAAAAGATTTCACCGCAGTAAGGTGGGCAATGTTCGTACCATACAGATAAATGCATAATTTACAGAAAATTATATCCCTGTTATTATTAATAATTTTGATTAAGCTATAAATAAATATCTAAAATTCAATAAGAATTATGGATTTAAATTTCATAATATCCGAGCAGCACTAAAAAAGCAAAATAAATGTTCTAAATTGCTGCTAAAAATGTATTTTTTTTGTATAAAAATTCACAAAGTAAATTATTTGTGTCAGTTTTTTTTATTTAGTATATCTTTTTAACTTCACCCCCGTATAAAACCTGCCATGTGACAAACATTTTACTTAGTGAATTTGAAATCGTAGGAGGAAATGGATAAACATCCCTTCTTTATGAAGAAAGCCCCTGGACCCACGGATGCCCTCTCTCCATTGGTCGAAGGATTGCAGCAGCTAAAATATGATTCAGAAGAAAACACGGCCGCGGAGTTAGCTACGAATTATAAAGAAGACGGAAACTTCAATTTTAAACATAAAAATTATCGACTAGCCATTATTGGGTTAGTATTTTTAGATGATTTTTTAATTTCAGTTTTTATAAATTTTTATTCAGTAATTACATTGAAAGGGTTTCTTCACAGGTATACAGAAGGAATAAAGTTGAAATGTGATGATAATGATGTCAAAGCTAGTTTGTATAATAATCGTTCAGCAAGTCATTACTTCCTGGGCAATTACCGATCAAGTTTCCTGGATGCTCAAAAAGCCTTATCCTTTAAACCCGATCATCAGAAGGCTTTGCTGAGGGCTGCAGAATGTGCTATGCATATATCTAATTACGAAGCTTGCTTCCAATATTGTGACGAAATTCTCAAACGCAACTTTGATAACGACACTGCATTAAAAATCAAGCGGGATGCTGAGAAAAAAAAAGTATTATCAGAAAGAGACCAACGCAAAAAGGAATATATTAAAAAAAAACAAACTGCAAATGAGGATGAGATTTTGGAAGCTATAACGAAGAGAGGTAATTTGAAAGTACTTACTATTATTATTATTATTATCCATACTTATTATTATTCTATAAAATAAACACATTTTTTTTGTTAGGTATAAAAATTCAAAGTAACTCTTTGTCGAACTCCTTTGGATTGGCCGATTTAGAGCCAACCTTCCCCGGCGTCGCAGACTGCAGAGTTCACAAAAGTGCTTCAGAGGATGAATTAATTTGGCCAGTTCTATTTCTCTATCCGGAGTATAAAATGACAGACTTCATCCAGAATTGTGCAGAGTCGTCAGTTCTGGCTGATCAATTGGCGGAAATGTTTGAAGTCACTCCAGAATGGGATACAGATCGCACTTACAAAATACAAAATTTGAATGTCTATTATGAGGGTACAAAGAAATATAAGTTGTTTAAGGTAGATATTAATAAGACTTTAGGCGATATAATGAAAGAACAAAATTTTGAATTGAGGGCTGGGACTCCTGCATTTATAGTTATGGTAAGAGATAGCAGAGTTGAAAAATCATTTCTTCAATCTTATAAATAAGTTTATTTTTTACTAAAATCAAATTTTTAATAAATTAAAAAAGAACATTTCATACAAGTATAGATTATTTCTTCGGATGTAAGTACCTGTGTTATTAAAATTCACATAAACTAAAGTTGATAACTTTGCTATTCGGGACAAAATGGCACCTTTCCAATAATGAAACAAAAATTTCATGTACTTGATTTATTAAATCTTATACACAATTACAAATATATACATATGTAAGTGCAGTCTTAAAACAAGCATTTAATGATTACATACTTATTTTAATGTTTATTCTGCAATATTCAGTTCATTTTTATAGGCCGATGTCAGAAAAACAGACTTTTGGACAATTTTTTATTTTCTTATTACCTAGTAAAAAGTACGAAACAGTCTTACAGCTGCATAATTTTAGATAAAGCTGCCATTGGCATGTCAGCCCGTAAATTGGGTGTTGTCGCCAAATTTTTGTTTATAACAAGTGTTATAATTCACAAATCCTCTCTTATAACATCGAATAAATAAAGCAGACTCAGACATGAATTTGATTCCTAGCCGCACAGTGGGGTTACTGGGTGTGTGTGGAATTAAGTTTATATATCAATGGTTCTTACATAAACTCATAGATTCTACCACAAATGCTTTTACCATGCCACAATACAAAAATAAATAAAAAAGGTTTCTTTTATATGCTCACTTTGTATCTAAAGCCAAACTTCAAACAGCTCTCCTGTAGAATTGCTTTTTTGTAGATGTTTTAGTTTACATAGGGACTATCGACATACTACACATTAGTTTCAAAGTACATACACTCAAATCAAAATTGACTGAAAAATAATTCAGTACCGGGGGCACATGCAAACTTCACAAATATTTGTGATTACTATGTATACAGAAAACCTGAATTAATGTGATTAAATAATCAAATTGGTTGGGTGCACTAAGTAATTTGTTAACAGTTTGATGCACCTAGATTTATAAAAATATCTCAGATTTTTCATTTCTAAAACCTATATGAAGTTATTATTATACAGTTGTATTTGCGAACAACTAACATATTGTCATTGTTTTCTTCACTGAATCTAGAATTCGAGGCCTATCTTTAAAGATTAATTTCCCAACAGGACATTTTTTTTTCTGTAATTAACTAAGCATAAAGATATCTCAATTTTCCTTTTTTCACAATGTAATAAAAAATATTTAACCCTATAGGCCGGTAAACCGGCCTAAACAATCGATAAATGTACCCCACGGGCCAGTTTAATGGCCTCAACATCTACCATTGTTACTCTATGGGTCGGTATAGCAGCACAAGGAAAAAAATAGTGGGTCAATGATTTGTCTCATGTTACAACTAGCGAGAGGGGATGGTGGAGGGAGTGTGCGAATGAACTTGGTTATTTGCACGCATTGTGATAGAGTTGTGTTTTCTTACCTCATCTACTAACTTTACGTATTCAGTTTTACATATATTCCTATGAGTTTGTAGTGGTGTGGTGCTTTAAGTTCGACATGTATACTTATTCTTGAAATATTGCACTTTGCATTTTTTGTATAAAATGTGTTATTAATTATTTATAACATATTATTTGATCATGACGACGCAATCTATTACAACGGAAGATAAAAGGTTACACAAAGAGAAAATAACATAATTAACAAAATATTAATAAAAATTAATTAAACATTATTTTTTGGTCGAAAATTGCTCAGGAGCTCAGGGTCAGAGCGCTGGTAAGATAGTTGTATTGGGGTTCAAAGGGTTAAGGGGACACCACCCTGAAATTATCAAACACGTTTTTTGCAAGTTCAACGTTTTTACTTCAATGTAAGCATACTCATTTGTTAAAATTATAAAAATTGACCGAGATGTGGAAAATCAAAGACGGCGCGGCATGTGTTCGGCTGTGCGCTGTTCATAATCCCTCATTTCGTGGGATCATTACACTGGTAAAAAGATTTATATCTAGAATTTGATGTGAGATCTTCTACGTGTAGTAAAAGTGTACAGACTAGTATGTGGTAGAGGGTCCATGGTTGTCATTTTTGTACAGTTTAGTTTAGTATTTCTCACAAAAGTTACATCCAGCAGGGCAAAAACTATATAAATTAGCGGCCTATATTGCTGCTGGCATTATCACTGATAGACAACATCAACATTCTCTGCATGATTCTTCTCGGCTTGAAAATCAGTCCTAACACGATGCAACTTGTGAGGACCTGTATATGAGCCATAATCAGCATATCAAAAATTGGAGTACAGGAATCAACAAAAGAAGTCTGGAAATCGAAGAGAGCTACAAACGTGCACCGGGGAAAATTACAGACCAATCACATGTGCAAAAACCCAGAAGCTCCATGGAAAATGGACACGTGGTCATTTTTTTTCTCAATAAAATAATAGTTTAATTTGTACCTCAACAAGTGGCAGTAAAACAATAAAAATTATCAATCACCTCCTTGTGAATCACTCAATTTCTATCTAAATTCCAGGCTCCTAGGGTGGCGTCACCCCTTAAGTTGATTTGGGCAAATCGCGGAGGCGGTTAAAGTTTTTTCTAGTTCACTGAACTCTGTTAAGGCAGAGGGCAGAGATGCTTTTCAAGGCAATTGACGGTAGTTTCTCTAAGACTTAAAATATAAAATAAATTTTATTTTCAACAGCATTTTCAATTATTTTTCTTAGGAATAAACATTTACTGAAATGCAGACATTTATTAAAAAACAACATATGAATTGTGAAAGGTTTGTTCCTGGAACTGTCTGTTTGATCAGTGGATGTTTTCAGAAGTTGGTGTTACTGTATAACACATAGATGAGAGAAAAATCTTCAAGGCTTATGCTCTAAAAGATTACAAAATAACGAATAACTTTTTAAGAGTTTAAATAAATCTCTAAACTAATTACATACTTTTTTTTTAACATACCAGAAGTGATTTTGCCTAAAGGGTAAAAATTATATTATATTATAATGCAGCTTACAAGTGGCAATTTTTCTAAATTAAAAAAAATCAAGCTTTAAATAAAATGACAAAAAAACTCTGAATCTAATTCATCTATTTCAAAGGTACACATAATTTATTTTGTATGCAGTCTTCCAATAGTGATTTTCCTTTGGACGCTAAAGACTGGGAAAACTAAAAACGTATGCAGAAGGGGACTGATATTCCTTGAATTGATTATAATTTAAGGAGTGTTTATCTTTTTGACGCATGGCAAAATTTTAATCAGAGATTGCTTTTACATAATGAAATAGTAGGATTTGAACAAAAATTATCGTGAGACTGTCACCATCTAATATCAGATGATAAAAATGTATTTCTTATGAAACTTGGACTATTAAATAAGTCATTATGTGGTATTTGGTGAGCCAAGTTGACCCACATAACAGTTATTTATTTCATTTGGGAGATTTCCTGCATTATCCTGGATTTTTGAGTATACATAGTGTCCATAAATGCCTAAACAGCTAGGATTATTAATTTCAGGTTATATTAGAACTATTGTGGTAATTGCATCAAGTAATTAATGCAATAATACATCTATACAACAATAATTAATACAAATAACAAATTTTTGATAATTTTATAAAATGTTTACCAGACACACAATAAATACCATACCTAATACTACTTGCGCATTATACTGGATAAGTTGTGCGCCAAGACCCTGACTAATAAAATTTACTTAGAAATTATTCAAAAGTTAAGTGACAATTTTAATTCACCACTCACACATTGGATTCATTAAATAAATAATAAATAAATATAGCTTTATTCCAGAATACGAACCAGAAGAAAAGATAAGATACATTTATAAATTCAAATAGCATTCGGTGGGTTAAAAGCTTCAGATTGTATACATATAATACCTAAATTGTATACTATATTAAGCACCCCAAACCAACCTAAATGATTATTATTCTTATAATAAAAAAAATACTTATCTAAATAAATATAATACATTACTGCATATAGTAAAAATATACAGTTCAAATAGGAATACTGATAAGAAATTTTTACTACGAAAGGCATCTCAAAGGCTATGAATATTTCTTAAAGTAATATTAATATTTGAGTGGCCTGTTGGTCTAGTGGTTATGACTCACGGCTAGTGATTCAGTGGCTAGTTGTTCGAGCCTAATTCTGAGACACCAGCGAGGTAATCTTATTTTCATAGCACAAGTGTTTAGCTTAATTTGAAAGTAGTAAGAATATTGATGCGACACATATTCTGTGTTTGAATCTCTATTTTTATTTTTAAAAATTAATAAATAAAGGAATAATTGATGTGAATTCCGGAAAATAATGCAGCACACTCTCTATACGCAATAATCAGAAAGCAATTGTGTGATGTACAGTAGAAAAATGAGAAAAGCACCAATAAAATATCAATGTAATGTCAGCAAAACTTAATTGTTGTTTTTTACACTTTCTGAACTGAAAATAATATTTTATACACTTTTTTATGTATAATTGTACACCTATTTTCACCTGATTAAACAATGTTTACATTTTTTAACAGATACATAATTTGAAGGCAATTCAGATTGAACTGCGTAAAAAATGCGAAAAAGCATTGACATTGCACCATTGTGATTCTACACCGAACATAATTATATTTCATAATAATTATACAGGGAATATTTTAAAAGTATTTTGAATCTTGTATAAACATATGAAAACCAAATAAATCCATGAATGACTAGTGCAGCAGTCAAATATGTTAAAAATATCAGGGCCAGCGTGATTTGTGCTCATTAATTTAAAAAATTTGAAAATACGTATTTGATTTCTATATTATGTACATATTTGTGATAAAGCGACTGCCGCATCAAAAAGTTAATCGACGATTGATTTTTGTTTAATAGTAATAGTCTAGTGGAAAGATTTAGTGACCAATTAGCTCCATTTTCAAATGCTTATTACATCGGACATATGAGTAAGGTTTCTAAGAGAAATGTCAAAACACGATTGTTATGTTATATTGCTATATTGAGAGTAGACGGGAATATTTCATTCATTTACTCCTGCAAATAAATTACACATTACATAACAGGGGGCACTTACGACTACAAATTAAAATCAATAAATGAATAAAAAAAAATCAATGGAATTTCAATTCAATTTGAAGCAACTGTTAATGTATTAATATGTAAAATTAGTTCAGTTATTCCAATACAATAATGTATGCTTAATATATAAATGTCTTTATTTATTTGTTTAGTTTTCCTTTTCTGTTATAAAAGTACATAATGTACATAAATGTCTTTATTTATTTGTTTAGTTTTCCTTTTCTGTTATAAAAGTACAGTGATCAATAATTTGAGTAAACACAGATTTTATGAAGTTAATCTTTTAAAAGACATCGCAATTTCAATTATTATACATATGCATATGTATTCCCATGCAAATTCTTTTTGCATGAGTCATACAAAACCTCTCGGCAGCTGACTTATATTTTGTCAAACATATACATCAGCAATGATGCTATTAAAAAACACACTATAAAAAGGAGTAGGTGGGTTATCTTATTAATAAATATAATAATATATACATGTATTTTATAAACAAATTCAGTTGTTTTATCACATCACATTCGTCTAAATTAAAAATGAATAAATACAATGATTAAAAATAAAATATTAATGTAAATAATATATATAAACATATATAATTTTTAAATTTTTGATGGCAAGATGTTTAATAATATATTAAAGTGTAATATCTTACATACTAAATACTATACAGTCAAAAAAGTTAATTCAACACCATGCAAATAAATACAAATCACAGCAAAACCAAATCTAAATGGTAAACCAACTAGCATTACACAGTGGAAAGCACACCTAACAAAACATTCATTTTGTTAACATTTACAAAGCTTCTCATGCCCGTTAATGGCATTTCTAATGTGACCATCTGCCGATACTTTTCAAATAAATATTAAAATGGATGGATATATAAATATCAAAGTAATTAATCTAATTGAATGTACATGGTGATGACACATACACGGCATTATTGCGTAATAAAAATAGATAATTTCACAATATAATTATGTACCTATTCTAAGAACATTTATGGAAATGCTTAAAATTGGACGAGAGTATATAAAGTTTAAAAACTCAATAAGTAAACATTTAAATACTGAGCTATTATGTTTGTTCTCAAACCCATGGACTGAAGTATAGTTTTAAACCTATATTCTGTGGCATAGATTTGTAATTATAAAATCTATGAATTAGGTGTGCACGTCAGAATTGTAGGACGATTTTTCTGTCAAGTGTGCTCATTTGCTTAACATGTTCATTGCCGACACCACGCGATGACCGTAATATGATTGGTACGCATGCGCACACCATGCTAGGTGCACGCGCTTGTCATTTTCGTTTTAATCAAACTTAAATATGCGGAGCACCTTAGTTTTGAGTCGTTTCCAGAATCAGCACAGGGCAATTCACTCTTCGACAATTCAAATTTATCTTCAATTACATTGGTTGTTTGGAGCATTTTGTTAGCAATGAACGGGTTAAAACATTTACGTGAATGTCGGAAAGGGTGAATTATTTATTTATTACAATTCCAGAACAAACATAACCATGGTTTTATTGGTTTGGACTCACTTTATATAATGCATTTTATTCTGACCAAGATTTGTCATATAATACAAACTCTATAAGCAAACATATAAAAAAAAACAAAATATAAAAAATATAATGAGTATTTGAATTGATAGCAGCGACCTTAATGATTATGAAATACTAATTAAAAATACATAAACACAAAGAAAACATATTGAATAAAACAGCACACTTGTTTAAAAAATTACATATTTGTGGCTGTGATTAGACATCAATTTAAAAAATAACTTTGTACAAACCATGTGGTACAAAGGGTAATTTATTTATTTATTACAATAACTGTTACAGGGTAAAAATAACAAAAATATGGAAGATAATTGATAATGGTTTATGAAAACAAGGATGATGGAGTCTTCTTTAGTCTGCCAAAGGAAATTAATACCCAATAATAATGTATGGGAAATGCGGCAAGTAATTTGTAAGTCTTATTACTGGTAATAATAGTGAAAAGAATTATGTACAGCAAAGGATAGAATAAATTTACAGAACTATAAATGTGAGCTGCTACTATTCATGAGAATTTTTTTTTTAAAAGGAGACATTTCCAGCCACAAAAATTAACACAGGTAATAATGAAAAAAGTATGTAAGAAATGTGGGTACAGTAAAACCCCATTAATTCGAACCCCAATAATACGAAATTCCCCATAGTTCGAAATTTTTTTAATTTGCAAGTCCCAAAACTTGAATTTCTTAGTAGATTAACCCCGATAATTCGTAATTCAAAATATTTTTAGCCCCTTGCGCCATAAATGAATACATTTTAGTTCGCATAATTCAATTTTCTTTTAAAATTTGACAAAATCGAAAAAATAAAAAGATTTTTTTGCAAGTGAGAACAACAAATATGTCAATATTGGTTACTTTAGTAATAGAAATGTCACGATCTTTGCATTAGCATTATAAATACTGCGTTTTCGAAATATGAAAAACAGACTTTTTCATAAAATTAATGGCTTTTTTCATGAGTTTTACTACTCTTGGCGAATTTCGAATTAACGGGGTTCTACTGTATTACAATGAGTTTATTCAATAATTACGTATATCCTGCATCATATCATAAATTATATACATAATATGTGTTATATATTATTTATAATTAATCATATATAATTTATGATATAATGCGTATCCTGCATCACATCATAAATTAAATAATATATATTACATATTAATGTGTTGATTGTGATGTCATCTATATTTTTTTATAGAATATTATGAAAATTAAAATAAAATCAGTCAGATGATACAAGGATATATGAGCGAAAATTTTATTGTATACTTGTATGGATTGCCCTGCTAATTATGATATAATGATAAACTTTTAAGTAATACTGATTTGGGGTAATTTACATTATCAAAATTTGCTGGCAGAGTTCTTTTCAGAATCGAATTAGTACGTGTTACGTACGAATTAGCCGTGTGTACGAGGCACATTGTTTTTTATTGTGGTGGTGTTTATACCCGTAAACACCAACACAATGAAACAATGTGTGTCGTACGCACGATTTACACATTCTAATTCGATTATCTTTCTTAAATGGAAAGATCTATACTGTTTTCAAATTGATACAATGTTACTATATTAACTTAACATTTATGCATTTCTGCAAATAAAATATCAAACTGTCAGAAGTAAAACTGCAATTTTATAATATTGATTAACTGCATTTTCTATTTCCATTTAGTTCATAAATTTATGAATTAAATGGAAATAGAGTAAGAAGTTCAAAAAGTTCGAAGCGATAAATTTGTAATTTTGTATCTAGTCACAGGTACATTCATATTTCTAACAAAGTATGTTTGACTTTTATTAAACTTTATAATAATCAAAGCTCTTTTTAAACATTATAAATCACTTTGATTGTTGTGTTAGATTAGCGAAAGTTACTGTAACTACATTTATTCAGATCACCTAACAAGAGTCCAATTATCCTATTTTACAATATTTTATATCAATCCCTAGAAAACTGTAAACTCAGGGTTCCTCTGTATTATGGAGTCAGTCTATATGCGACCTAATAGCGCACAAAGTAATGACATCTTCATTGCCCTTATTGATGAAACATTTCACAGACATAATGTTGGATGTGCCTATTAGGAGGATTCGGAATAAGGCCATTATAGATGATATAAATAGTATAAAAAGGGGAGCACTTCAATTATACAGTCATTAAATTTGAGTTCCTTCATAAACATTATCATTTTACAAATTAAAAAAACCCTGTAAAATTTTAATAAATCAATCTGACATTAGTTTAAGATTGTTTATTTTCTGTCATGGCTCATCCAGATCACTTGGCGGCTCCAGAGCAGGACACAGGGTGACTGCAACTCCCCGATTCAGTGAAACAGCGGGGTAAAACACACCATAAAGGTCGGTGAACGCTATTCCACCCTGTAAAAAATAGCAATATTATAAAACAATCACAAATTGAAAACTGTGATATAACTTAACCTTTAACCCCCCCTGGGCCGCGGACGCACATATCCGACAGGCACAAAATAATTTATTTATCGACGGCCGCGTATCGAATTTGAAAAACGTAATTTTTTCCCAATAGAGAAATCCTGTTGTGACCTGTCGTTCCATTTTCAACTCAAAAACATCACCGATTATATTTTAAATCAACAATCAAAACGGAAGTTTTTCTGCCGTCAAAATCGTATAGAGAAGTTGTAGATGTCGCCCCGATCGCGTGTTGTGCAATCGAAATTCAAATATTCCATCGTCAAGGTCACGCGCAATGTGCGCGGGAAATACGATTTATTTTTTCGATTTTCGATTTATTTGTACACGTATATACAAATATATACGATATGTTTTGCGATATTTGTCAGTTTTTGTTGGTTTATGATTCAATTGAATACTAATAGTGATTTATTAACAAAAATACACGCAATTTTGTTGCGTTTATTTGAAATATGTGTGTGTGTGAAAGTGTATCATATTTATGTGTTATGAGTGCGATGTCCCGTCGTGTGCCGTGCCGTGCAACAAAATATATCACACAGAAGAAGATTATTATTATTAATAGTAGTGTTGTCTCTAAAAACAAATAAAAAAAATATTATTATTTTTCAGAAAATGTTGCGCTGGCAACATTATGGAAATTCAAAAAAAGATTATTTTTTTTACTTAAATGATAAAAAAATCATTGCGTTTCGACACTTACGATAAAATAATATGAATGTGTGTGTTTTTTTTTTAATATACGCATGTTTTCATGGTTTTTTCGTAAAAAGAAAAATCACAAAAAATTCCGAAAATTTACGGCCCACAACAAGTTAATTGCCAAGGTGATGTCACCGTGACACCGCACGAGTTGAAACAGGAATATTTCAACAACTAATAGCTGCTTGTTTTGAATTGATCTTTCGTTAGTCGGCCGTGAACACGCGGCGCGTCACAGGTGTGCCCGCAATCGGACCTCTGGTGTCACCGCGACGTAAGGTCGGTGTTAATGATACTATTTTATGATTTCATATTTTTTGTGATTACCTTGAAATATGCTTATTGTCTTTTTTTTCTGATATATATTGGTATAGTAAAAAAAACGAACGGTACATACCACCCTCATTTCAGGCATTAAAAACCCCAGAGCCTAAACAAGTCTGCATGGTTTTACCAAAAATTTTACTTTCATGTCGTATGTGCCAAAGAAGTACACAGCAGTTTTATAGATTACATCTATGCACCACTCAGCACAAATTGATCCAGAAACCAATAAACCAGAAGTTATCACTACAATATGACTAAAGGTGGCGTCGATGAAGTCGACAAAAAATGCTCCAACTATTCTTGTAGTCGCCGTACCCAAAGATGGCCAATGGTCATATTTTACTGCATTCTAGATTTGAGCGGTGTAAATGCATATGTAATCTATGCGTCAAGTACAAATGCACCTTCATTGTACGAGGGAGAACCTTGCCAAGTCTTGCCAGAGGGTTGGTTGTACCGCATTTGAATTGACGTGTCTATAACATTCACTTACTAAGGGAGCCGACGCTTAAATAAAACATATTCTTGGTAACAATTAGATACCCAAAGAACCAGAAGACCATGAAGAAGTCATAATCAGTCAAAGGAGGAACTTGTGTAACATCTGTCTATCCAAGCTCAAAAGGAAGACCCCTCATCAGTGCATCAGGTGTAAAATATATATGTCTTCAATGCGCCCAAAAAGTATGCCAGAATTGTGCCTTAGATGATTAGATCAGTAAAATATTTCTTATATCTTTATCTATAGTGTTTGTTGATTGTATCAGGTGGGGCAAAACTAATGTCATAATGTGGCGTCAAATGTCACTGTGCTTTGACATTTATGTTGTAGACAGATAGAGAATTAGTTGATAACAAGCATGGAGCGATACACACCTGAAGAATGCGGAATCATTGTTACGGCTTATTTGACCAATTTCCGGTCTGTTGTTTTAACGCAGTGTGAATTTCATTGTTATTTTCTTTGTCGTCCTGCGCAATGTGTGAGACCAATTAGACGTTTGGCTGAGGGTCTTGTGCAAACGGGTCCACTAGAGATGTCACGAGAAGTGGCCGGCCCCGTATTGCTTGTTCGATCGAGAATATCGCTTCAGTGGCCGAGGACGTCTGAGAGAGTCCACAAATATCGACGAGACAGCGATGGACACAATTTGGCATCAGCAGACTTTGTTGTATCGAGTTTTAGTGAAAAACCTGCCTTACAAAGTGCAAACCGTTCACCAATTGCAGCCTGCTGACTGGCCCGCCAGATCACTAGATCTGACGGCGCCAGACTTTTTCTTTTTGGGCTTTTTGAAATCTCGCATTTACCGCAACAAACTACAAACCTTGCAAGTCTTAAAAGCCAACATTGAAGAAGAAATCACCAATTTGGAGCCAGATGTTTTGCGAGCCACAATTCAAAATGCCGTAAAACGAGCACAAATGTGCATCAACTCAGGAGGTGTTCATTTGACCGTTATCATTTTTCTTTCATTTTTCATATCATTTTTTCAACTTAATGTCATCAATTTTACACATTTAATTAAACTTTTCGTGAAAACAGAACCTTTTTTTCCCATTTCTAACAAAATGACAGCCAATTCACATTATGGAATTACGTTTGCCTCACCTTTTAGAAGAAAAGTTACCTTTGTTAAAATATTTTATGACTTACTTATTTTTTCCAAATACATAAATAATTATGCAATTAAAAGTTTATTAGATTTATTTTTGTTGTTTTTATGATTTCATCCCAATCTTTGATAAGTAATCATTTAGGTTAGGTATAATTTCAACAGATTTTTAACATAGATTCTATTAATTTTTTAAATTTTAATTTTAAAAAAAAATAGAGATGCGAACACGGAATACGTGTCACATCAATATTCTTACTATTTTCAAACTAAGCTAAACGCTAAAAACGTCATTTCAAATAGGGTGTCCTGTGACCTAACCTCGACAATTAAGTACCAAAAATTAGGGTCGGTAACTAAAGGTTATTACAGTGAAAACTCTTTAGCACAAAATTAATAGGAAGCTTTCAAAACTAATAATAAATGTACAGCAAGTGCATTTTCCCAAAATATTTTTAAACATATGTTTGACCAATGTTGCAATAATTTCTGTCAAACTCATCTATTTTTTCCGTAAAATAAATATAAATTATTGAAAAAAATCACAAAGTCTACCTTGCAGCTCTTCATGTTTCACCAAGTGGATGCGCCAACCCGTGTTACTCTCATTAAACTTTTTTTTTTGGCACGATTTTTAAAATTGTCAAATCTGACAAATTGGTAACTGCATATTTTAGGCAATCTTACCCTTATCCCTTTACAACCGATTCTATACGAGCGTGACGATCGAGAAATTATTTTTTTGGCGCGAAGCAGATTCGTTTTTGTGAGTGCAGCCGGCTTCACATGGTCGTGCGAAGGTTTGCCGTTAATTTAAACAAAATATCGACTTGTTGTAACCTGCCAGTGGCCGGCGGACCGTTACCAGAGATGGCTGGGTATTTTGGCGAGGGCGCGCGATCACGTAAGTACATTATTTTCTTACATTTTACATTACATGTTCATTGTTTTTATTGTTATTGCTTACGGTGATAAACAAACAATAGAATAACACGTCTGTAACGTAAATAATGGTGTTTTTTTTTTGCCTAGAATCTTTTAAACATGGATCGTCACGATCGTGATGATTCAACACCTAAACAATCAGAATATATAATTCATATGACAAAAAAAACAAAAATATGCTCTCCGGTTGTAAAGGGTTATTCTCAAGTTTATTGTCCACATCTGTAATCAAATCAATCAATTTCAATTAGATTTGGCTGACTGACACTACAGACAAAATAAAATATGATAAAAACTAAAATGAAACCCAAGGACGCAATAAAAATATGCAATATTATTAATATTTAAAGCATTAACTTTGTGGTTAGACATAATAACAGAATGTTAGTAAACTTAGTAAAAACCACTACCAGATTTACGGTCTACCGGTCTCTTCGTCAGGACCAGTCTTCGTTTATATGCAATATTCTTCACAGTTGTGTCTAATCTCAAAAAATTGATAGTTTTCGTGAAATTCATGTAGGAAAGACAGTCAATATGTATGTAACTGATGAAATATTTTCACGTGTTTGAATAAGAACATATTTTTAAAAGTAGTAAAACAGAAAGATAGGCATATAAAAATGAAAATGAGACAATTTAAAACTAAAAAGGTTTTTACTGTATGACATTGTTTCTCCACAAGGGCATATCTCTTATGCCCTGGCAGACCACTCCTGCCTAGTCCACTTTTATATATGGTCAGATTAAAAATAATGACCTGTGGCAGACCATCCACGGTAAAGCGGAGTGTATGAGAGTCCAGGTCCAGCAGAACTCCCACTTCAGAGCCGGCGCTGATCCCACCTTCCTGTCTCGAATGATGTGCGCCTCCATGCTGAAACCAGGAGCGGGAGCCGTCAATGTACATCGCCCAGCCACTGTTGTCCTTGCCTGTGTTGTACAAAATATTAAATTGATGTTAAGCGATTGTAAGCAATCGGCGAAAGCTGAGATTCAAGAGACCAAGATTCCCAGCCGATGCTGGGAATCCTGGTCAATGATGTGTTCGCAATATTGAGTACTTTTCTATTACTTATTATCATTTATATTAATGTGGGTAATGTATATATTAATGAGTAATCCGTAACTCAGTTAATGCGACCCATAATAATCGAGTCTTTCGTATATTAAAATAAATTTGAGAAAATTAAATGAATTCCATCTCACCAAGCATTTTATCTCTGGAGACATCGGCCCTCGCAATGCCAAACGCCGGATCAGTGTCCGCATCGTACCTATCGATGATTAGTCTCCAGTAATGTACGCCCCTGGAGAGGCCCACTCCAGCCAGAGCAACGCGGTGTTCCCAGCCAGCCACGCGTGTTCCCAACCCTGACCCGTAAAGGCTCAGCCCATCGGGGCGGCCCCCGCCCTCCCAGCTGAACCAAGCCACTGAAAGTGAATGAAATCATTAATACGTGCAATTCATCAAACTTTGTGGAATTATAGTCACGGAATATCCCGTATGATGTATGTATGATACTGTAGATTTTATGAAAAATTCAGACAGTGAAATTCTCCAAACTAATATTATCATTTTCATCCCGTTGTCCTAGTAGGGTCGGGGGCACAAAGACTCGACAAGGTGCTTCCATATTCTCCTGTCTCGCGCTGCTTCCGCATGAGTCAACCAGTCCAGACCCATTCTGTTTTCATACATATTTTTTTGTTGTTTCTCCCGGCTTAATCTAGGGTGGCCCTTCTGGGATTGCCAAGACGCTTATTCTTGGTATTTATTCCTGTGGCATTCTTAGCACATGTTCAAACCACCTCATTTATGATTTTTCTATATGTAGGAGTAGGGGCTCCATCTCACGCTTATGTCGGCACATCTCACTCTATCAGTGTGACTCCCACTATCCCCCTTAGAAAACTCATTTCGGCAGCCTAGATCCTTGCAGCGGAATATTGTCATTACTCTGTATTAAGAGTCTATTTTATTCACAATTGATAAATTCCATTGATAAATCCATTTCATTATAAATATTATTTCACTAGCAGACTTCAAAGTAAATAATATTGTCACGGGACGTGGCTATGGGAGGCAAATGAAACACTAAAACAATTTAAAGTTTAATTTATCCAACAAAAAGTCACTGGAAGCAAATTTAATTTGAGACTATTCTTAAATTAAGTCAATTTTACCTTTTAACTATTATTATTTGTACCTTTTAACTGTATTATTATTTTATCTGTCTTATGTTATTTTTTTTAAATTTATATTCTGTATATTTGTAAAAGCCCATAAGGGCGTTGAATAAATAAATAAATAGACATTTCTAGAATATTTCACCAATTAATTTAAACCAATTTTGTAATTCGCTAAGTTCATTCTAGAATCTTCTCACACGTCGGTAAGTACTCGTGCCGAATATATTTAGCTCAGTTATTCATGACTGGTCACGCTGGTTTATCGCTGGCAAGCATCAAAACAAACGAAGTCTGTTTTTGCACTTCAGGTATATTGAGAACGGCCTGTGAAGAGCCAGTCCCCCGCATCTTTCTGCCGCCTTCACCGGGTACAGTGTCAAGCTTCGCCAGTGGATAATTAGTGCTATGCCCAAGTGCACTAAATGAACAGAGACAATACGCTTGCATCAGTGCAGAATTTCTAAGCACCTAGTTAAGGGGTTACATGGGTTTCGCAGATTCAAAAAATCGATTTTTTTTTTATTGTCTTATTAATTTTTACAACATCTCGAAAATATTATCCTAAATTTTGAAGTCGATCCGAATAAAAGTTTCGGAGATACAGCCTTGGGAAGGTGCGTAGGTAGGCTCAGCGCGCCGCAGGTAGCTGCTCGTCTATTGTTTGTCCATCCTTACTGTCCATTGCTTTCACTTTCTAAGGGCAACTAGTTTGAAATACGTCAGTTTGTGATTACTTCTTGAATCACGAGGTTTCACACAAAATAATAATGAAAACTTGATCCAGTTAATCTGGAAAATTACTCCAAAAAACTTCCTGTTGGTTCAAAGATCGTTAATATTGCTGCATTGGTCGCTGTTTGCACTTTTAATGAAGGAAAATCAGCTTTATTATTATTTATGCACGGTATGGATTTAAAACATGGCATATGCCCGAAATTCTGATGAAAACCGTGTTTGCGCAGCCGAAAAAAAATCTTCGAGCGAGACTCGCGAAGCCAGGATTCATCGTAGACAGGAGTAAAGGGATGCCCTGGACATTGCAGCTGCTGCAGGTTCCTTACTTTATGACCCAGGAATCTATGTAAGTAAAATTCACTGTAATTCGTAAGTACGTACGAAGTACGATTCAATGTAAGTAAAAAAAATATTTTTTTTTCAAGTTTTATTGTTACTCAAAACTTTAAACCCGTTTATCTCGAAACTGTGTTTTCAAAGTCGGTTGACAAAATTTCTCTAAAACTACTCAACCAATCTTGATGAAATTTTACACTGGTCTTCGAGATACAATTCACGAGGACTTGAACGAAGGATATATTTTTTTTACAATCACAACTATTTAAAAAAAAGAAAATGTTGAGCAAAATTTACTGAAATTTGTATTTTTTTGTAAAAAGGTCTGCCAAAAATCCAATTTTCACTTCTTTTTTTTTCCCTTCGTTCAGATTCTAGTTTATGGTTTTAACTAAAACATATATTAGGTCCTTACATATGAAATTGACGTTTTACCGTACTGGCAAATTTGATCTCAAATATCTTCTCTTTGGTTAGGAATTCCAAATCCAAATTTTTACAGCTATTTACTCATGTATTTGTGTTTTGAAAATTATAATTCATTTGTTTTTTCCTCAATTGTTTTTTTCTTTGCGAGACTCAGTTTACAAAATGAAAAACTTGAAATATCGCGTTATTTACGAGTACGAGTTCCACCGTGGCACCAGTGCTGCAGAAACGGCTCGAAGGATTAATGATGTGTATGGCGACGGTGCCGCAAAAGAAAACACAGTGCGTTTTTGGTTCCAACGTTTTCGTTCTGGAAATTTCGACCTGCAGAACAAGCCCCGTGGACGGCCGGAGACCAAAGTTGATAATGAAGAATTGAAGGCTATTGTGGAAGCGGATCCATCGCAAACCACATCCGAGTTAGCTGCAGGCTGCGGTGTTAGTGATAAAACTGTTTTAATCCACTTGAAGCAAATTGGTAAGGTGAAAAAGCTTGAAAGGTGGGTACCTCACGAATTGAGTGAAGCAAATCAACAAACGCGAGTTACTTGTGAGCGTTTGGTGGACTAGTGCTGGTGTCGTTCACTACAGCTTTCTTAAATCTGGCCAGACGATTACGGCAGATTTCTATTGTCAGCAACTGCAAACCATGATGGAAAAGCTAGCTGCTAAACAACCGAGGCTGGTTAATCGCTCTAGGCCACTGCTGCTTCATGACAACGCTAGACCACACACTGCACAACAGACGGCTACCAAATTAGAGGAGCTTCAATTGGAATGTCTAAGACATCCACCGTACTCTCCGGACCTTGCCCCAACAGATTACCATTTTTTTCGAAATTTGGATAACTTCTTGCAAAGGAAAAAATTCAACTCCGATGGGGCAGTCCAAACCGCCTTCAAAGATTTTATTGATTCCCTTCCGAATGGTTTTTTTAGTAAAGGGATCGATGAACTACCTATGAGATGGCAAAAGTGCATAGATAGCAATGGTACATACTTTGATTAAATAAATATATTATAATAAAAAAAAATCGACTTTATGTTCCTCCCATACTAAACGTCAATTTCATATGTAAGGACCTAATATTTATTTTTTTTCACTTCAGATGATCCTGTCATGAGTTCTACTGTCAACGCGGACACATCTTTTTTCCGAGGGGTCATCGGAAATGACGTCACAATGGCGGAGTTTTAAATATTTTCTTTTGAAAATTTCATAAATTCTTTGTCAAATGTATATCTTTAAGATAGTAAAAAGTTTGAATAAAATATTTTATTTTTTGTATAAAAAAAAATTGTTGAGAATAGGCCTTTTTTTCCCCGAGTAAACCCATGTAACCCCTTAAGAACTTCAATTTGTTTGCTTCATAAGTCATCAACAATAAATCAATTCTTCAACCATCTTGCCATCTTTCACTAACCCCAACTTGATCCCCGTATCACGGATAATACAGAATAGAATTATTTGTTTAGTTAATAATTGTCTAAATACAAATTAGTAAGAATAGGATAATTTCACTTTTTTTTAATAATAGAAAAATCTTAACTTTGGTTTAGAAAATACATTTTTTTTTAAAATAAGGATGCGAACACGTCACATCAATATTATTACTATTTTCAAACTAAGCTAAACGTTTGTGCTATGAAAATAGGACTAACTTGCTGATCCGGAGTGAGGTTCGACCCGCGACCTTTGGATCACGAGTAGAGTGTCCTAGAGTGCCACCACGATAACTAGGCGTGCCAGGGAGGTCGCCACTGTCGCGAAACAGAAGTTGCCAGGTTGTAAATTTATTACACAATACATAATGTACTGAATGTACGGTGACTAGTGTCAATATAAATTTGGCCGGGTAACAGCGCGCTCCACGGCAGCCGCTCTATCTGTCAAACTATCAGACGGTAATATCGGTCCATTATTTGCTTTTTCAGCTTCGCAAAACTTTAATACTTCATTGGCAATTTTTCTTGCACCACCCCGGACTGTTTTGGACATAATAATTCAGTGTATATTGGTAATCAAGATGTCACAGTTCCCGAGCAAATACAAAATTGTACTGAAGTACAGGGCGAGGGGTTGCCGCCGGGTGCGGGCTTTAGTTTTAGTTCCAATCCTGCCGCACGCCAAGTTATGTTGGGCAGGCAATAACCACAAGACCAATAAGCAACTCAAATTTATGAACAAGAATTTTTAATACGTATATTAACACTAAAAAACAATTTTGAAAATCACAATTTTAAACTACCGCCAAAACGCTTATTTTTGCAAATGACGTTTGGCATGACATGTCATCTGACGTTTAACACGTTCGCGTATTTAGACATTCATTCGTTTTTTTACAAAACAAGCCGGCTTTTTTGTATAGTGCGTCCATAATGTCAGGGAAAAAGTTTTGTATGAAATGTGAAATAACCCTATTAGAACCAAAATAAATATAATAAACTTTAAAAATCGATTAGAAAAAATACCTGGTGCAGTCTGCAATCCAATCAATTCACTGTATATTCCTTCACCAGTTGTATTGAATGCCTTTACTCTTGCATTGTACAGGGAATTGAAATGAAGACCATCAACTGTACACATTGTCTCCCTGCCACAATACACCTCCTGGAAAAGCGGAATTAGCAATTCATTACTACGTAAAATAGTAATAAATATGTTAAATAGCTTCAGAATTTGGAGATCTTAAGATCCACTATCCAAATTCTGTTGACCTCAATAATGTTTTTATTCCATATTATATAACAATAAAATTTACCCTGAAATCGCCACCATGTCCATCATCAAGTTCCAGGACGTATCCTTCAACGTGGCTGTGTACGGGTGGAACCCAGGCTACTGTTACAGAGTTGTTCTCTGCAGCACAAAGTTCTGGGGCAAGTCCTGGTGCTCCGGGAGCTAAAGATATTACAAACGGTAATCGATTATTGAAATATATTTATTATGAAATTTTGATATTGATTTTAATTTTGTTTCAGTTACCATTCATGAAAATGAAATAATATTACAGTTTTACAAAATAAATAAATGAGAAAGATCAAAAATAATTACCAAATACATGCAGGTAAATATAATTTAAATGATGCATTTTGTAATTTCATTTCTAGCTAATAATATACACGTAAAATAGTGTGCACCGTAGAGAATAAAAGTTTTTTATGCAAAACGATGGACTGTACCTGCAGGTTCCCTGTTTTCGCCATTCACTGCGGCTTGGAAGAAAAGCCACAACCAATTATATTTATATTTCTAACAATATTATATTAATGACAAATATAAGATCAATTACAAGATATCTATCAGAAATAGGATGTCTGGCGAAATTAAGTGATATTTTAAGTTTTAAGAATTAATATAGTTGTATTGCCGTGTTGTTAAAACTTGTGATTTTATGAGATCTTTAAACTTAAAGTGCTGGAAATTATTTAGGTTCATTTTGTGTGTATGTAAAGTAAAAATCTATTGAAAAACTAGCCCAACATAAATATAACAGAATTTCACCAAGTATTTCATTTGCTAATGACTCGTCTCGTATCTCATAATATCAACATCCACATCTTGTAAAATAAGCCTAGATAACTAGATCTCCAAATATTCGTGATTCCAACTATTCTGATATCGAATAGTTAATGATAATATATTCGAATATTTTCGTAAAATATTTAAAAAAGGAGTACTTTACTTCAGATGATAAATACAGATAAATACATTCTATGTCTTTAATAAAAAAACAACAAAAAATATATTGAAAAATAATGTTGAATTTAGAAACACAAATAATTTTTTTTTTTTTCAAAAAAAAAATTCTATGTCTAAAAAAAAAAAATTCTATGTCTTTAAAAAAAAACACAATAATTGTAGAGAATTTACTTATTTAAATTTTTAAAAATATGTTATAAAAAAACAACAAAAAATATATTGAAAAATAATGTTGAATTTAGAAATACAAATAATTTTTTTTTTTTCAATTTTGTAAATATACATATAAAAACAATAAAAAAATTAGATACAGACGTGTCAGCATTCTCTCGATAACTTTAGATTAGTTTATTTTTTTATACAAAATTTTAGATATGTTTATATTACTTTATATCTCACATCCCATATGCAAGTTCTTTTTTCTCTTCATTATTTTGTATATAACTTCTTGTTTGTCGGCTCAAGTATTTATGAAAGCTAAATACTAAAGAATAATAGAAAGCCGACTCCATCGTTGACAAAACAAAGTGTGTTAGCCGTAAGTGCTTATTGTAATAAAACCATAAAGATAATCATAAGACTTTAAAAAAAAAGGCAAATTCAAAAGAAGTCCGACAATTTACGGCGTTTACAAATTTGATGTCTGACTTCTATATAGCCGATAGCAGAACTTCTGGAGAAAAAATCGTATACCTGTAAATGTTTGCTTATGACTTCCAGGGTTCGTAAACCTTTGTTTCGTTTAGAAAAATATTAAAATCTTATAATATAAATATGAGCGAATACTTTACAAATACTTTTTAAAGTATTAGAATAACGAATACTTTAAAACAGGCGAATATATTCGAGGTTCGAATATTTGGATTGGAGGCTCTAGATATAACCAAAAAAATATCAAAAGGTTTGACATACATTTTTTATTACAGGATTGCGGTAATCATTTTTACTCCGTATTTAATTTTATACTCAAATGAACGATGAACTTTGAGACCGACATGAGCCATTGAGCCAAGTGAATTATGTTGTTCGAACAAACGGATTTAAAAGACCCATTCTTTTTGGTATACAGATCCACTGACTGAATGGGCCTTGCCTATGTTTATTGCCCTCTGGTTGTAGAAACCAAAACAAGGAATCCTATGTATAAAAACTGTTAAAAAAATTGTGTTCTATCCGTATTCTACCCAACCTGCGTAGATTTAATAAAAAAATTCACTTGACTGGGATTTTATTATTATCTGAATGGAAATAAATACATAACGAAAAATTAGCTTACGTTTCATCTGTATAAAGTTGAGATGGTTGATGGCTGACAGCAATGGACGGTCGTCAAGTGTGAGATCTGGACGCGGAGGCGGGGGACGAGGGGCAGCTTGAAGGATACGAGCACATTCTACACCCACTCCCGCAGCACGTCCAGCTAGCAAGGATCCAACCTGAGTGAGAAAAGAGAACATTTTTAACAAAAGTGGAAATATTAGTGAAAGCCAAAATACTTTTATTCTAGTTATTTAAAACCTATTTGTAGAATGAAGCTTGAACATTGAATATATAGATGTGTCGGAAGGTAAAGCCATGTATTCACTAGGGGACAAATCGCGAAACATTCCGCGCGGCATGTCGCATCAACATCTACGCTCATGTTTCGGGGACAATGACGCGGTCATTTGACGTGTACACACCGGGACTGACATATAACTCGTCGCGGAAATGTCGCCCGATGAGGTTATGATGACAGCTGCGTATGTCGAATTGTAAGTGTATCGAATGTCTGACGGATCTTTTGCTATGCGTCGTTTTTCTTTATTTTATTTTTATATTCACGACTTGAAGTGTCCCACAACATTGTATGGCTTTGGTAAAGCTCGATAAATTAGAGAACAATTTCATTTTCCCACACTAATGTCATGTTGATGGATACAGCGCATGCGCATTCACTTGTAAACATACCTCGTGGTATTGACGCGCGGCGTAATGTCGCAGTGAGCTCACTCGGATACCGTGCGCATGGCAACGTTGCCACGGCACGTAGAAATGCTGCACTATGTTGTGCGCGACGTCGCGGAACAGTGCGCAATGTTGCAACGTCACGCAGACTCTATACCGCGCGTGATGTTCAGGGGCATACATGGCTTAAGTTATTCTTAATGTATGAAATAAGGAATAAATAGGTTTTCAACCTCTTGAACTAAATTTTTAGCAATTAAAAAGCACAATACAAGCAGATTTAAACAGTGAGACTTTGGTCCACACACCTCTAGTAAATGTCTTAATATGGAAAGAGTGAACTAAGTACAATATGTGCACAGTTACGTTAATTATTTGAGACAAATTGTTAATTCAAATTTATATACCCTAAACTTATTAAATACTTTTAAAACATTTAATATTTGAAAAAATTAATCTCAGAATAATATTTTGAATGCTAAGGGTACACAAAAGAAACTATCAAAAAAAGCCAAAAAGAATAAATAAAAATAATAATCTTACTTTTCTTAATTAATTTCCATCAAAAAAATAATTCCTTTTAATCATTCAATACATAGAATCTATTGACATTTATTTGGTTACAATGTTAGGGCTCATTACATTTGGAACTGGGTGACCAGGTGAGCCACCGAAAAGATGACTCACCTGGTCATCCTGTTTTTGCGCGTGTTTCCTACAATCCAAATAACAACAGCACTAACAATATCATTTGACAAAGAAACATTTTTTACTTTATGGAATGTCCAATATATGTAATATTATAGAAAGTAATAATTTATAACACAAACCTGTAAAAAAGCTGCGCTTTCAGTTTCTTTAAGTGCTTCTATACAAAATTGTAGAAGGCCTGTAGCACTTTGGAGTCGTCTCGTACACATGGCAGCCTGATCCTTCATGTCTCGGACTCTACCGTCTCTGTCATCTCTTATGGACTGCAGTAACGATTCACGTCTCATTCTTATTGCTTCAATAAGGGCTTCACATTGGACGGTGACTATGTTTTCGAAATCCGTATAAGATTCCTATACAAAATAATGCATTAATCTCTAGATCATTATGCTCAAACTTTATAAAAATTGTAGTGATCAAGTTTTGAAAATAAATGGTGAAAATAAAAATCTGTGGATGAGAGCAACTGCATATCTCAAAACTATAGTTGTGACATAAATAAAACTCATTTATGCTGTATTATAAAGATTAATATATTTCAAAAATTTAATTAACTATATTGCACCACAAAGCAACTGCCATATCAATTGATTTAAAACTCACATTTACTTTGTCAGCTAATGTCTTGACCCTTTGTATATATTCAGTCATGGCAAGAGCTTTTTCTGATAACAACTGGAGGTTTTGTGATAATTCAGTCTGAAATAAAATGATGAATGTACATTAATATAATTCTCGGCCAAGAGGTCAGTGAGTCCAAATATGACTTGATTTCAACATCTGAGAGAAAACGGAAAGATGTTGAAAAAAAAAGGTAAATAATTTAAAATGCTAAACTTTAATGGCATTCCTTTAATATTTTAGCTTCAATATTTATCACCAAATTGTTTCCAGTTTATGACTCACTCTCTGTTGACTAGAACATCTGATAATAAACAATAGATAAGGATGCCCTTGACGCATACCACACCTAAAATTTTAAACATTACCCGGATTATTTACTGATTGGCTGCGTTGTCTGATTAGGTAGTAATGAGTAGGTACTTAAATATTACAGGAAGAATTACAAATGCAGATCCAGCAAGATACGAAAACCTATAGCATAAATACCAAAAAGGGATAGATTTTGAAAAAATATTAAAAAAGAAAATGACTGCATATGAAAGTGAAAGAGTTCAAGGAAAATACTTGTCTTCTTTTCTTGAGTATTGGTTGAAAATAAAACCGACAAGTACAAAGGGCCTTCTCGGCCGCTGGTTATATTTGCAGCTCTGTAAGGGGTCGGTTGATAGATGACAAAATTAACACTATTTGTTTCCTACGATCTTTTTTCAAAACAAGGAGTGATTTTTTTATAACTGAAGACCCCATGGAAAGAAGTTGTTAACTAACATTCAAGTCGTTTTGAGATAATTAGACATTTGCATTTCACCTTTGAAAAATGTTTTATTGCTAATTCAAGACTAATTTTTATTGATTTATGTCACTAAAATATGAAAAAAGTATTTACCAAGTAAAAAAATGCATTTATGCACAAAAAAATAAAAATATACTAATTTTCCCTAAAAAATGTAGTTAACAACCATTTTTTCGCCTCCGAACTCGGAACTCATTTTTAATAGAATAACACCTTTTTAAAATTGGTAAAACACGAACATCAAACAACCCAAGAAATGCTATCCGTTTTTACCATCCATTATCCAAAATTACAAAATACCTGGCATGTTAATTAATAATACAAAACATGGTAAGTACCATTTAAAATTATTGAAAAATAATATATAAGTACATATTATAATATTTTCAAATAAAAACAAATATATGACTGTACTGCCAGAGTAAAATTTATATTAACCATAAATATTCCAATCAAATTAAAAGACATGTTAATTTCAGAATGATGGCATGAACATGTTATTATTGAAGATAACATGTTCTTCCCATTAGTAACTGATTTGATTTTTACGAAAAAGTATAATTAACATGTTCATCCCTATGATTTTAACATGTTCATGTAACTAATTATTTTTAAGTTCTAAACTTATTTCCAATGGAAAGAGCGTACAATATTTAGTTTAGACGGCTTATTAACTCATTTTTGACAAAAATGTTAGTTAACAATTTCTTGCCTGGGGGTCTTCAGCTGTTTTACTTAAAATTATAATTTAACGTAAGTATATTAAAAAATAAGTTTTAAACTCACGTTATTGTGATAATTGTGCCATTAATTAAATTATTCTTATTATTATATCTTATTATAAATAAAAAAATGAAAGATTCATGATGACTCAAAATTATAAGAAGGAGACTGCTAGGCATATCTAAATTACCTAATTATTGTAATCTCAGTTGATAAGTTTGATTTAGTTATGTTTAATATAAGTCACTTACATAATGTATTGTAGGGGAGACTGGGGACACTTGATCCTTATGGGAGACTAGGTATATGAGATTTACAGAACTTTTGTGAACATTGCATTATTTTTAATTTGCAATATTAGTAGTCTATTAGACCCGCTCACTTTCTAAAGTAGTGACATCAGTCAGACTTGACAATGGTACAGATGGCGGACGGTTTGGTGTTTGTTTGTTGCTGAAGACATATATTTTTCATTACTTTTCTATCTACATAGTTTTCAATTTCGCACAGAAAAAGAAGAAAGTCAAAACTATTTTTATAAATAACATTTCCTCTCCTCAACCCGATTAGGGGTAGCGATGGGTGACTTGAGTTAATTTATTCGAGTTATACTGCCATCGAGTCAACTCGAGCTGCGTTTCCGGTAGCTCGAGACAACTTGCTGTCTCAAGCCACATGAGAATGTTTAAACGATACTATCGCAGACGGCGCGATCCGCGCCTCTTGGCTCAGCTGTCGTCGGAACACTTCGCCTTCCGGCGGCAGAAAGCGAAGTGTTCCGACACACAAAAAATTCTGACACATATAGAATTGCGTGCCATATACACTAGATAATGATAATGATAATGTGCGTTTGATAATATTATGGAAAGAAATATTGCCGTATTGATTAAAAACTTTGACATTAGCAATGTCATGCAAAAGCCGTGGTTGAAAAAGAGATGATCCTTATTTATAATATATTATAACGTGCACGTTATAATAGTATGATATATTACAATGTGTATATGTATATACACATATAATACAGGTATTTATATACCTAAAATCTTTAATGCGTGCGGTGATGTATAAAACAGCTGGAAACAAAAATAAACACACAAGAGTTTTAAAAACAATGTTTTAACATAGAATGCTAAAATAAACACACAAGGTGCAATGAATTAAAAATGTCTATAAACAAATTTAATGTTTATGTAAAAAGTCGCGTGTACACTGATAAAAATAGATTTTAAATGTTTTGAAAACCGCATCCAAAAAATATGTTTTTTAACTTACTAAAACACTTGTTGTATGTTATTAAAATGTTTCACTAATTCAAAGAAGCTAATTAAATACCGATAACTAAAATAAAAAAAAACAACTTACGAAACACCAAAAAACCGAACAATTTTGTGATGTATATTTTCAATGCATATCTGTCACACAACACGAAACGCGAAGGTACATATATGAACTAATCTATTATCTAATCAGTAATCAATAAATAAATCAACTAATCACTCAGTATAGTGCGAGTACAAAAAGGTACCTTTCTTGAACCTTTGTAATAGGCTAATACAATGTACTGAATGTACCCATTGACCCATTCACTTAAAATTTAATGGTCGCGTTCATATTTGTATGTGCGGTGGTGCTCCTATACTCACTGTGCTGAAAATTCAAAATGTGCCATTCAATTCATACTACATTGTGCGTTTTGTGCGATGTGCGTTTTGTGCAAGCCTCGCACATGTGTAGTGTGTGCACAGGAGCGCCAGCCGTCGCACGTACAAATATGAACGCGACCGTATGGGTCCGCTCTGTATTATGTAGGACTACAAATGAAGTAAATGTGCGATTAAAAACGTGTGTAGTGTACGCTTCAGTACAATATAGTACTACATTGTAGTACCATTCCATTCATTGTTGGTACCATTCCCTTCCTCTACCGTTGGTGGGATTATAAACCAATGTAAATAGTTATGATACCAAGTATACCCAATTAAATTCCACATCTTTGAGTATAAAGATATTTGAAATATGATATACAATAAAGGAATTAGTGGTAAAAAACAAAAGGAGGGCTCAAGTGTCCCCAGTCTCCTATATATAAGTTACATTATAAGATATTATTGATGTAATTTGCGAAATCTAAAAGTGAGAATGAACTGAACCGTCTGTCATTATCTAATTATTTCTAAACTAATATAAAAATTACAATTCACCTAGTAACACTTTTGTTTTTATTGTTCATTCATTGGTAAATGTTGATTAATTTTATAACAGTATAAATAATGTTGATTTTATAAAAAATATTTTTTTTTTTTATAAACTTTGTAATACACTCGATTATCTTTTATACAGTTGATTTTGGCAATTGGTATGAAAAGGCAAAATAGTTTTGGTGTGACCAATTCGGCCGGATTGCAATCTCTAGTTCAAGGCCAGCGTTGTGTATACACAACGGAGCACGTCCTGAATGCATAACTTGAGTGCAGAACGGGTTAAGTCGTATGAACACATCTAATATCTGGAAATTTACAAGGGAAATATTTTTGAACTAACCTTTTGGGTTTTGCACGCAATGGTTAATTGTTGCACATCATGGGCGACGTGCCGCTCCTGTAGACACCGTGAGCAGGCAGGCAGGCGACAGGGAGTACAGTGGGCCACCAGCGGAGCCCCTCCATGCTCCGCACAGCCTGTCCCGGAGCCACGTCGGCCTGCCAACACCAGCGTGTGGCGAGACAAAGGTCCCCTCGATGGATGGCAGGATTCTCGACACGAGTCACAGTATAGCACAGAGCACTGTTCGCAATGGACGGACGCGGCCTTGGGTGGGTCTTCTTCACACATTTGACAGTTGTGAACCGATTCACTGTTGGTAGGTCCATCTCCAAACTTGTCTATTATCCTCTGCATAACACGGTATTTGGGTAGATTGTTTGCTCCATTCTCATCGAAATACACCGGTTTCTGACATATAGGACAAGTGAGGAACAGTGCGGTGGGCGGGAATATCGTGCCGTTGATGTTCGACGATCCCACATAGCTGCTGGGTCGTGATCCGCATACCACTCCGCTGTCGGTCTCGCTGAGGATGGACACCTTGTCGGCCTCTGTGTAGTCTCCGGAGCTGGAGGAAGTCACACTGTCTGCTTCACTGTTTGCCACGGGCTGCTGCAGACCTAAAGCGCACGTCAAGCACAGTGCATGGCCACAGGGCAGCAGTACGGGCTTTTCAAACAAATGTTTACAAGCTATACACCTTAATTCTTCTTCCATTTTGTTAGCTTTACACTATCACAAAAATCTTAAATTTTACTACCACTTTCAACAGAAGCCATGCCAGATCGCCTAAACCTTGGATCATTGGAAAAACAAAAACACGATACAAAGTTACAAACGAAACGAACGGGGCAAGAGATCGACGACACCTAAAGTTATTTTAAAAAATACGAAATGTTGGCAAACCACGAGCGCGTTATATAAAATGAAAAGTATCATCGCTAAACAAAATATTTATCACAAAGGGTGGGTCACCGACCCTCGCGTCATAAAAAAAGTACGTATTGTACAAATTTGTGAAATGGGTACAAACATTTTTGGTATTCAGTAGGTAAATAAAATAATTGCCAGTTCGGAATTTTAGGTCAAATTTTGTAACATCCCTAATAATAACTTGACTAGGAAAGTACCACTCTACATTCTACATGTGTGACAGGAAAGTCGTGACTTTCTTAAAATAGGTTGAACGTGAATTATCTATCGAGGCGTTTATTTATAGTTCTCCACAAAAGATTATCTAACAATGAAATTATGTACCTACTACGTACAAGATGTTGGAACTTAAAACAAAATTAACTACCCAGGCTTTGGGCTCTCATGATGAAGTAAATAACTTGGCTCTTATAATATGAATTTATGAATGTATTTCAAGAATAATTAGGCTTAAAAAGAAATGAAGACAAACTCAGTGCGAACTTGTTACTGTTATCTTTTACATAAATATGAAATAATATTTTTTCAAAATACTTTCTGATTATTTATTTCGAATTTCAGAAACTAATGAAGATAAGGGAATCTTTCTCAAATTTTACTAAATTATTTCTCAAAAAATAGTATACCTCTATAATTGATTTATGTGTAAAGTGATATATTTAATAAATCACAATGACATAACTCAAGGAAATTTATATGACATATAATGAAACAAAGCTTGGCTTAAGAAAAAATAAATTAAAGAATGAAGAATGTTTACACGTGGTGGAGATGAGATAATTTTCTTGAATAATTTATTTCATCAAATCTGCGAACTTAATCTTGTCAAATACTTGACCTACAACTCTGTTCAGTATCAGTCAAATATGTTGATAAATGATAAAAATATTATTTCTATAGTTGAATGCTTCAGTAGTAAAACAGTACAATAAAATTATTTTTATTTATTTATTATACAAATTATGCAGTACCTACCCTTACCCCCTCAATATGTAGAATACACGAATTACACCGTATTTTTCTACCCTTATCCACCTCAATATAAAGTTTAATAAGCATACTGTAAAATTCAAATTTTGAGAAGGGAGGGTAAAGGAGGCTATTACCTATTTTTTTTTCATATTAATATGTTTAAATATTGTATTTCAGAAAATAATGTTATTGTTATGTTGTATTATAAAGGATTGTTTCATTTTAGTATTGGAGAGTCCTCCAGGGCCCGGGCCCCCATAACTTTCTGGGCTAACCTGATAAAGTTGTTAGACATTAAGTCCAGGTTCCGCTGTGTCTGAACGAGCGCTAAATAAAAGCAAAAGCAATATACAAAAATATTTTGAATGCATTGAACTACTAATTTAGAATATACTGAATTCTAAATTTTATAAGAAGTATAGCTCTATCCTTTTCAAACATCTTTCGAAATCACTATTAAAAGAAGAATTAGTAAAATCCTCGTAGTGTAAAATGCAAACAATCAACTCCCTCTGTGTCCCAACTGTGTCTTGCGACAAAATCATCTTTCGAAATCACTATTAAAAGCAGAATTAGCAATATCCTCGTAGTGTAAAATGCAAACAATCAACTCCATCTGTGTCCCAACGGTGTTACGCGACAAAATGGTCGCATCTTAATGAGAGTTGATATCGATTTTAGACTGAAATGTAGCAGCAAAGATAGCAACATCCAATTATGTAAAGAGCAAAAGCAACAACACAGCAATATCCATATTTAAAAGTTAAATATTTATTTAAAGACGTATATAAAATATGGCACTTATTTTAAAAACTTATTTTCACTAAGGTGCGGGTTTCATCGATTCCAGAAAAAAATCCTTGAGTAGTAACAGGTATTTTGTATTTATCTCGGAAACCTTTGCTTTTATACTCTTTATATAATATGTCTGACTCGAGTATAAGCCGCCCACCATCGGCAATAGTTTTATATTTAAATACCAGAAGCTTCTGCTCAGAATAACCTTGTCTCATTATTACGTGTTTATTTAGCTTGGTCGACTTACGTAATGTGTAATATATAATAGATGATACCTGTAACGATATAATAGATGATACCTTTCTAGGAAATCGGAAATAAAAAATATATAAATGTAATTCATAAGGACTAAATAAAAAACTGAAAAGCGTTTACAATTTGTACTGACTAAATGTAAATAACGCATAAATATAATATGAAAAGCTTGAAAGCATGGTGCTGATAAAAAGTGCCACAAAATCGCTAATGGTAGGCATGATAAAACACATGTCATTGATTGACACAGAATACAAGAACAAGAAAAAGAACAAGAACAAGAACAAGAACAAGAACAAGAACAAGAACAAGAACAAGAACAAGAACAAGAACAAGAACAAGAACAAGAACAAGAACAAGAACAAGAACAAGAACAAGAACAAGAACAAGAACAAGAACAAGAACAAGAACGTTGAGCGCAAGATTTCTAAACCGAAAAACGGCGCGTGACCTTAACTCGCCGTTGCATTTTTATCACGGTGCTTAATTTTCCAGAATTAAATTAGATTACATCTGTATTTAAAGATAATAATATAATTCTGAACATTTTTAAGATACTTTGTACCAAAAATACACGTGATTTTGGGTAGGGAGGGGGATTTAGTCTAAAACCTTAAAGGGGGGAGGGCAGGTTAAAAAATTGCTAAAAAAACATCACGTGATTAATGGACGACCCAACTATAGAATATTAAAAAAAATAATAATTAAATAATTAATGCAGCAAAGGTTATTTGTTCAGGAAATTTTGGTATTTTTAATAAAAAGTTTTTCATTAAATTGTAACAATTGTTGCACGTAAGTACTAAAAATTCATAAAAAAATACCCAAATTCGATTATTTCAGAAGTCCTGCTGATTGATATCTTGAGAGTTAGACAATTTAAATATATTTTTTTATCTAGCTTGATATAACCGCGGTTAGAATGGTGCCGGTCCGTACCGCACAATTCTCGGAATTCCGTCCATGAGTTCGACCTTTTTTTGGGCCGGCAAAACAGATGCGAGCAAACAACGCATTCCTGTTTTGCCGCGTTAAAAATTATATTGTTGCCCTAGAATAAGATTATTATTTTAGAATAAGATAATGTTATTTTAGAATAAGGTTTGTTATAGTGTAAATATTATTTCGTAACTAGTATTAGATATAATAACGCAAGCAGTAATTTACGGACGTTCCCACGGTGGTATAATGATTTTCGCGCCGAATATATTTCCGCGCGAAAGTTGCAGACGTATCCGACCCAGCGCGGGTTGTGAGTATGGAGAAGGGGTGCGCGGGGAGAGGCTCCCTGGGCAGCGAGAAGAGAGATCGGTGCGGCGCTGCGAGCCGCCCGAGGGTAGTTCGCCCCGACCTCCCTCCCGGCGAGGGCGAGTCCCAGCCTCGGGATGCCACCCGCAGAGAAGAAGACGCGGCGACGAGGATGGCCGCCTTGCCTCGATGGCGGCCGGTCCTCCACGAGGAATTCCAGCAGGGAAGCCAGACCCTCCCGATGACGCGGATCCAGCGACGGCGCGGATGCAGCGGCGCGTGGCCTGGAACGAGAACCGCGGAGCCAGCGTCGAACGCGAGGGCGCGAGCGCTCGCCCCCCGCGGCCTCCAGGAGTGATACGACGAGTGTTTGCGAACGATATGTTTTTTTGTAGTGATAAGTGACAAAGACACGATAAAGTGATGTAAATTCGGACTGCTTGCGTTTAGGCTAGGATTAGTTTTAGGTTAGTGATATTTTTTTTTGTTGATAAGTCTAAAGATAAGAATTGTGCTTTAATTAAATAAATTGTGTAAATATTTAAATATTGGTGGTTGGTGTTTTAAATTTCCCGCTCCCCTCCCTTGGCAAATGCATTTCAATTTTGATATGGAAAGGACGCGAAGCGCCTCGCGGCGATCAATCGTGATTGATTGATACGCGTTCATATCAAGCTTTAAATAATATAAAACTTCAGGCTGTGATATTATCTATAGCCATTGACGTCCTATTCATGTCTGCATGTTTATTTATTAACGGGAAGCTAATAGTATAAAGAAAAGTTTATGCATGAGCACTAAATAATATAAAGACTATCTTATCCAGAATTAAAAACTACATTTCCACAACATAAAAACTCTGGAACAGCGAAGAGCACGTGCTGATCTAATACTATTATTTAAACTACTGAGAGGATGTCTCGACTGTCCCAATCAACTGGACGTACAGTTGCCGGTAAACTTCTTGGACATTTTTCGGCGTAGTGGGGGAATGCGCAGAAGACGAGTTTTGGGTCTCGTTGGTGGAATGGTACATGTGCAAACTCTCCCATTACGCTGAAAAATATTCAACATGTTTGCCGGCATCTGTACCCGACAAAACGTGCTCTTCCATGTTCCGAGAAATAGAGCATCCCATACACAAAATACATTTTTATATTGCGCATGTAAATCTTTCAATAATATGTAATTGTAACGATATTGACCTCTTCAACAGTGGTCTTACCGAATTTAAAAGAATGCTTTAGATTACATGTACTAAATCGACTTTGACCAATCACTCACTATATCTAATCTTCTCTTCCTCCACCTCTACCTTGACTCCTACCTCCTCATCTCTTTTTTCCCATTAATTAACTCATTTCTTGATATACTTTTTATTTGTCATATTCAATCACTTACCTACAGTTGCCGGCAAACTTCTTGGACATTTTTCGTCGTAGTGGGGGAATGCGCAGAAGACAAATTTTGGGTCTCGTTGGTGGAATGGTACATGCGCAAACTCTCTCCCACTATGCCGAAAAATGTTCAACATGTTTGCTGGCATCTGTACCATTATTCAGTCTTAACATTGTTTGTTGCTTACTACTAACATTCATTAATTAATTCAAAATAATTAACTTAAAAACATCTTATCTAATTTTGTTCTTAACATCTGCGAATCTTTTTAATTGGTCTATGAAATGAACACTATGCTTTTACATTATATGTTTAAAAAACTGTTAATAACAAAAATAAATAAAAAAAACAAGTTTAAAGAATTGCTGCACAAAACAAGAATAAATAAATAATTAATGTTCTTGTATAGGTACCTGAATTTTGTGTATCCGTAAGATGTATTATTATATAGCACAATACCAAGAACTAAACACGGTTTACATATTTACAGTTTACATATTTTTCCTATGTAGGTAGTTAGGCAGTTTAGCGGAACATTTTTAAGGGGATTTTATACCATTTATTATTCATTTGCTAGAAAATAAAATATCAAATCAAATATTATATGTATGCATTGATCTTGCGCTCAAATGGAAGTTATAGGGATGGATCAAAAATATATAGGGATGGAATTATTATATTATCTTATCTATGGATGGAATATTAATGTTTATGTTTATGTCATGTTTTTTTTATATGGTATCATTTTAAATACCCTAAAATTTTTGTTTATTTTCTCCGCCGATCGGCATTTTGACAGCTGGATGTTATCTTTTGGATGTAAGTTTCCCTTTAACCATAAATGAAATATGTAGCCATTCCATTAATTTAAAAATATTTTAAGCACTAATTATGATACTTTAAATTTCAACTGAACATAAATGTAGAGATGTATAATAATCATAAAAGTGATGCGTGTTCTCACTGTATTTTTGAAATGAACATAGATATAACTGTTATTGTCGTTTCGTAGTTTAAATTTTTTCAACTTTTTAAAATTAAAACTTCATTTACTGTCTTATCACGGCAGGCCAAGAGGATAGTACGCCGCACTTTGTCTCATTCATTTTCATACGTCTTCACATGTACGCGTCTTGTTGAAGTTTCAATAGGGTCATCTTTCAATATCTGTTTAACTTGAGCTTTATTCGTATTAGATCTTTTGCAATGCCCATTGTTCCAGTTGCTTTATTTTAATAAATTATTTATATTTTTAAAATATCAGTTGCAAAGCTGTAGTTGCAGGGAAAATAGTATAATGTCTGAAAAGGTGAGTTTTTTTGAATTTGGGAAAGACAGCTGATTGATTAATCAATTAACGGTTAATTTTGCCCAGCAGAATGTATAGGACTACAGAGATTACAGTAAACTACAGGTGTTTGGCAACCCTGCACTTTAAGCACTGGGCACATTTTTTACTTTTTTATTCTATGCTTCAACAAGCCAAGAGGCCCAATTACAGAAGAAAAACTCATCACAAAACACCCAGTCTTGAGTAAATCACACAGATTAATTGTGACCTCACCGGGAATCGAAACCGGAACCCTCAGTGCGAGAAGCCAGTATCATGCCCACTGGGCTATGAGGGCTGCCAAAAATATATTTATTTATTTATCAATGCCCTAGTGGGCTTTTGTAGTGTAATATAAAGTACAAGAATTTTTACATACCCAACATAAAACAAATAAACAATAAATAATAAAAATATAACATACTTAAAGAAAAAATGAACAATCATTAAATACTTTAAAATAAAAATATGTAAACGATGATTAGTATTTTGTAAAGTAAACAATGATTGACCAATACTCGCATGATACTTTTGTATTTTAAAATATTATTTGTTCTTGATTTTTACTGTATGTACTTTCTTTCAAAATAAATATTAGATGTCAATTTAAGGTGATAAAATGATAAAAAAATGCTACCTGCCTCAGAACAGGTATTTCTATATATCTAGCGAGGTAGGTAGTGGCCGAGAGGCTTGTTACATATTATACTATATTTAAATGAATTATGTGTTTATGTATCAAGCAACTTACTGTCTTCTGTCTAATAAACACCGATTTATCGGTTATAAAATTACTTTAGTTAATTAGCACCACATTATGAAATTAGAAATGTGGTGCTAGAGGCACATGCGCCCCAATCTCCGAAAAATCTCAATAATTAACATTATTTTAATCTCATATGTCTTTCTGGTGTAGAGTTTTGTGAGTTATTATGTTTAATTTCCACGTCACATTAAACCTTGTAATGTTTTTTCAAACCATTTTCCTACTTTATGCCATAAAAATGAGTTGCACGTCATGATACTTTTCCAGACGTGTTTCACTATATTTTATACCCATTTTTTTCTGTATTGCTAGAGTTGGTCATACCGCGTTGGCCGAACAATGTAAATTCAAATTTAGATAGCAATGGTTATCTTGCTTTTCTGTGTCTTTTTAAGATGTAAGCTTGTACTGAGAATTGGACAAATTATCCTATTGAGAATATTTTTCTCATTCAATTATTTCTTGTATTGCGTGTACAGTAAAAAAAGTTTTTTTCTGAATTCTACCAAAACGAAAGAATCATCCCTTTCTGTGGTGTTTGTTGGCCTGTTCTGAATAAGTCAGTTACCGAGTTCCAAAGTTACGCTCTCCTCATCATCATCAATGGCTCCACATCCCATTGTGGGCCTTGGCCTCCTCCTAACATTCCTCTCCATCTTTCTCTATCTTGACATGTACTCCAATCCCTGATGCTTGTAGTTTTGCACGCTCTCTTAGATGCCGGAAATCATCACAGCTATACTGTAGAGGCACTTGTTTTTAATAACATATTTTATTTTCTGTTAAGTTTGATTTTCTTTTGTTTACTTTCTTTTATATTGTTATTTTCTTTTAGTTGGTTATCATTTTTATTTGTATTCTGTCCTTCCTTTATTTTGTTATAATCACTTTTATATTTTTTACCTTTACTTTTGGACCCTATTGCACTCCTGAGACAGTGACATGGTATGTGCGCACCCCTCGCCGCGCCGCGCACGAGTGTAATTGCATTTGTTTCATCTGTGGCGTAGTGAGAATGCCGCTTAGCATTTAAATATTGCCCATCTTGATGGCAAATGTGTAGGGGGCTTTTACTCGTAGAAAGGCCCTGGATCTGTGGTAGGTCCCACTTCACTATTCCGAACAATAACTGTGACATGCAACGGAATCGGTCACTTTAGTTCTTTAACCAAGGATCAGCACTTTTCTTTATTTTTTCACATGGACACCTTTGATAATTTTAAACACATTTAATAATGTTCTATATCTTATCTCAAAATTATTTTATTGTTCTAAATGTTTAAATAATATTGCTTCTATTACTTGCCCAACGTAAATTGGCGTGCGGCGACTTTGGAACTAAAACCCGCCCCGCCTGCACCCGGCGGTAACCCCTAGCCCTTTCAGTTCATTCTCGTTTTTGAGCGCGAGCTGTGACATCTTGATTTCCAATATACACTGAATTATTATGTCCAAAACATCCAAAATAGTCCGGGATGGTGCAAGAACAATTGCCAATGAAGTATTAAAGTTTTGCGAAGCTAAAAAAGCAAATAATGGACCGATATTACCGTTTGACAGGTTGACAGATAGAACGGCCGCCATTACTGGTCTGTTTCTTTAGTGTTGCCCGACCAAATTTCTATTAAAGGCTCCAACACGGATCACCGGACATTCTGTACATTATGTATTGTGTAATAAACTAGCTGTGCCCGCACGGCTTCGCACGCGTAGATTTTTAGTACACTGTTTGGATCGTCATAGAACTTTTGCGAACCTTCCAGAACACTCCTTCCAGAACTTTCAAGAAATTTGTCGAATGTACAGGAACCTTCTAGACACACCGACACATTTCGCCACTCAGTTTGGAATCTTTTAGTTAACTTTCGGGAATTTTCTAGAATGTTCTCCTTCCAGAACTTTCTAGAGCAGGTTTTCCGGAACCTTCTAGACTCACTGACACAGTCGGCGCGCCTATTTTGAAACAATCTGAAGCATTTGCGGCCTTCCCATAACAAAACAATGCGCTAGAAAGCACATTTTCGTCACCCACTCCCACCCACACACAGCCACCCCCACCAAACTCGCATATTTTCGATGACACCAAGGGCTATCCACCACCATAACCACAGGTGGGTGGTTGTGGCTGGTTGTGGAGGAAACTTGGCGGATAGGGAAACACAGGTTTCTTTTTATATATATATATTGATTTACACCCTGGAAACTTCTGTTACGCGACAGGGACGCCCTCCCTTGCATGCCAATTTATACTGGTACTTCTATAACTAACACCGGTTTCCATAGATACATTAATTTATACTAAATATGGTCAACAATGAGGGGAAATGGTGAATGCCTTTGTAAGCTTAATTTATTTAAAAAATAATGAAAACAATAAAATGATATTTTTAAACTTTTAAATTGTTATAATAATTGTTTTTTTGTTATCGGTTTCCCTATAAATTACATTACTTTATTTAGCTACTTATTTACTATTCCACATTCAACATTGTTTTGACAGGTTGTAAGTCTGCTTTTTTAAAAAATAAATGAAATAATGTTGCTATTTTACTAACAAAAGGCGAATATGTATATATGTATCTAGGATTATATATTGTATATTATTTCAAATTAAATAGTATAATTTTGTTTTTTCAGAATACAAGGCGTTGCCGAGCTACAATATGGCTACAGAATACACAAACTTTGATAAACTAAAAGAAAAATTAACAGGTTAACTAAATAGGATGTAATATTGATTTTTCTCTATATGTAAAATATTACTATTATTTGTACGTATATATTATATTCACTGCTTGAATTTTTCCCCTTTTACAAATTAGAGATACAGAATTAAGTAAAAACTGATTTCCATTCAGACATAGATAGATAATGGAGTAGGGAAAGTTTTCAACAAAATAAAAGAAAAGATGATTAAATTTAAAGATTGCGGCATTTACGAACATAGTTGTAACGTTTTTGTATTGGAAAAATACATTAAAATTTTAACATAAGAGAAAAAGAATTTGAGATGCTTAAATAATTATAGTTTCTCAGAATTGTTGAATTATTATTGAAAAATTATCATACTGAGACAATCTATTTCACATGGTAGTCTTAAATTGGACAATTTAGAAACATTAGAAATAGATAAAATATAATATAAAAATACCAGTTCTATCATAAAAAATATTTCCAATAATTTTGGATTATTAAGCTCATTTTCCCAAATCTTTCATCGTACTAATTTTTTATCTTTCATCTTTCCCAAATCTCTCATCATACTAATTTTGTGTAACCAGGTGCTAGAATTACTTTTTATATTTTTAAAATAATTAAAACAAAAATTGTGCATATTTACTTTTTGTTTTCCCAGTGAAAGTTTTTTTTTTCTTAAACCTTTTTTAAATATAAAACTGATCTAGTGAAATACAAAGTTTATTAATAAATAATAAATTTTATTAAAATGTCTAACCACTGTGAATATTAAAAATTAATGCAATTCATATTAATTTAAAAAACTATGATAAAAATATATGTTGTATTTATATGTTGAATAGTATTCTTCAAATTTTTTTTACATAGGTATAGTATTTTAGTTTAATTGTGAGGTATAAAAGCAAAGGCAGCAATATTCAAAAATTTTGATTGCAGTCATTGAGGATTACTAATTTATAATGTACTGATTTCGAGATTTAATTACGAAACATAACCTTTAAATTTATAGAAAACATGATTTTGGAAGGGATAGATACCTAAAATCTAGAATTCAGTACATTTTAAATTATTAATTCTCGGTGACTGCATTCAAAATATTTTTAATTTATTTTGAATATTGCTGCCTTTGCTCTTATACCCCACAATTGATATATTTTACATATAATTGTTTTTGAATATTCTTATTTAATATGGGTTGTATAGGCTGAACAAATTTATTCATCATAATAAGTATAAATTAGTTTTATATAAAACCATTTTATTTTGTTTATTGTTATATTACAATCATTTATGTATTAATTTTCAATCACATTTTTATTCAATTTTCTTTAGTTTTTTCCTCGCTACAAAACAAACCTGATTATTTGGTTTTAATGTTTTAGAGTTAGGCCTGTATGAATTGGGAATGAATATTAAAGACATGGTAGATTTAATGGCTGCCATCCGGAACTCTTGTGATTCCGCTCAACAAGAGGAACTCCTACGTGAGTCGAAAAAGGCTTCTCAGGTAGTTGTTTACTTTGACTGTAACATTCATAACAATTTAGAAGTAAAGTATACAATATTAATACATCAATATTAATTGCAGTAATTCTTAGAACATTTTTTAACAAACTTAAAAATTGTCTCGTTATATGCTGATGCACTAAGGATGCATTTATTTAAATTTTATTCTTATGCGGTATTTAAAGGTATAAAATTTTTTTAGCCTGAAAGTTGCACTACAGATTCAAAAGTCAAAGAAGTGAAGAGGGGAATGGAAAGGAGGTACAAAAATGCTCCTGAACGGAGATTGCCTTGGAATCTATTTCCCATTCCCGAGCAACTCACCACGGAGCAGCGAGTTCATGTCATGGCAGCGTACAAAGAGCAACTGAGTATCTGCCGCTATCGTAGGGCTAAAACATCCTCAGTATTTGCTGACTGGAATTGTGTTTTCAGCATACCTATCTTAAAACATAGGCTACCCCCAGAATTCAAATCAGGAGTGCATCATACAAGAAGCGGTCGTACTCTCAAAGCAGCACCACATTACGTGGATGATGATGATTCTGATACGGAAACGTCTGTTTCCAAAAAGTGTCGGAAGAAACTTAGGAAACTTACCAACGATGAAATTATTGCAAAATCTAGTCTATTCCATGATACACCCATTCTCAGTCAATCTAATTTTGATCTGTCAATTGAAATAGATAAGAGAAATGTGGAAGCTAAAAATGCTGAGAAGCACGTTTCCAATTCAACCGAAAAGATGCATTTAAATATTGCAGCCTCTGGAGACGAAGGCGATGAAAATCAAAGTGAACAAAAACGGTGGAGGTCACCTTCTCCGGAAGTCTCCGGTTCTCAAATGATGGTTGTAGCTCAAGTACATAGGGATTGCCAAAATATAGAAAATATACAAATTATTGATGATGATATCGACCAAGAAGAAAAAAAGGTAACAGTTCATTTGTATAGATGATTAATTCTTTGTTCTTTTCCCTTCAGTTTAATTTAGCGACTGGTGTGCACTTTTTTATGTTTAAAATATACACAGGGTGTCACGTAGCCAGTCATGCACCTAGGAAGGCACTCTTCTTCATTCAATTTTGAATAGAAAATATTCTTTACACTTTGGGTGAAATGTTGACAGTCTAATGTAAAATGTTGGACTATTACTACAGTACCTTATATGGAATATCAAAAATTCACTCAACTCAAGTCAAATATAATAACACAAACTTTACAAAATAATATTTTTCAAATTTTTAATCGTTTTACTCGATTTGCAGGGTTCGAGAAAATCCGATTTCTATATTAAAAATCAAAAAATTGGATTTTTCGATATATCTATATCAAAAATTGGACATATACCCAAATTTTTTTTTCTTTTTTTGCATATGTCGATACAATCGAAATTATTAGGAAATTTATTTTGTACATGAATTACCTATTATTTATTAAATTAATGAATTGCATTCTGAAAAAAGCTAAATATATGCAATTATTATGTATAAGTTACAAAAGTTGCTCTTTCTAGTGTTATGAGTATTTGTTTCTTTGTGTGAAATAAAAAATGGATTATATGAAACAAAATAAAATAAAAAATAATCGAGTACTTTTTAAAATACCACTAGCGCCATCTAGTAACAACTGCAGATATAAAAAAACCTGTAGCCCTTTTTTTAACGCAGATAGGTATTAAAAAATAACATGTAGCACTTTTTAAAAAACATCTAGCGCCATCTAGTAACGACCGCAGATATTAAAAAAAACATTCTGCGGCATTTTTAAAATACAACTAGCACCATCTATTAACGACTGCAGAAAGTTTTTTTAGATATACATCAAAGAAAAAAATCAAGTCATAAATACTGTAATATATATCATGATATATATCCTCGAACCCTGTCGATTTATATCAAAGATAATGAATTTTTAATATTTAACCACCACTACCACGAAGATACCAGCAAGTTAGTCCTATTTTCATAGCACAAGCATTTAGCTTGTTTTGAAAATAGTAAAAATATTGATGCATTCTGTGTTCGCATCTCTATTTAAAAAAAAGAATGCAAACTTTGATGCTGCGCATCTCCGTAACTCAACATTTCACCCAAACTGTAAAAAATATTTACAATTCGAAATTGAATAAAAAAGACTCCTCCAAAGTTTTTGCTACTGGCATTGTGACACCCCATATAAAAGTCATGAAAATAGCAAAAGAAAAATGAATTCCGGCTAAATACAGTTCCTCTGGATTACTTGCAATAAATGTGTTTAGGATGAAGTGATTGAACGTTTTAGGAGAAAATATATATGTTTCTAACATTAAGAAAGCGTCGCTAAGACGGTTGGAGATGGTGTTTGGGTGTGTGAGTGAGTACTTCATAGTTGCCATTCCTTCCTACCTCTATTGGGGACATAGTGCAGAGAAACTTTCAGCTTTTATACTATGACGTAGGTCCGGCGTTTGCGGGCTCTTAGGCTATTAGATTGAATACAAAATGCCATATGCATGCAAATGTAGTCTTAGATTATTTTGTACATATAAATATTTGTATAATGTTTATTGTAAAATTTTTTACAGGTGGCTTCAAATACAATTTCCAGAAAAAGGCCAAAAAGATTGAAAATTTCTGTCGATGAGTAAATTGTGTTTGAATATAAATGCAATGTTATTTTTTTTGGTTCTATTCACATGTCGAGTTTAAAGCTGAGCTTTGTTTTGACATGTATAAAATATTTACAACACTGAAATCATATTATTTCGACAATTTCATTGTCTTGTGATATCTTCAAATTGTGTTTGCTATTTTTGACGAAACTATCGCATCTGTCCAATTTTTGAAGATGCATTATGGTGCATCCTTAAATAAACAGAAGATTGAAGAAAGGGAGAAAAAAGTTGTCAGTCGATATATATTGTTTTGTTGTTTGTCTTAAAAACAAATGCATTGCTTTTTAAAAAATCATTTTCTCCTGTAAGGTTGACATAAAAAGTGGCATTATGTACGTAGTCAAATGTTAACAAGAAAATGCCTTTCAAGTCAAGTATTTTCGATGGCACAAAAATATAATTTTATATTTTACATGAAAATTTTCTATTACATTATTTTAAGAATTTATTAATAAGGTAATAAATATTTTTTTTACATTTGTGTATTTTTATTCACATTTTTACCATCCTTTTTCTAGTTTATAAGTTTTATAGTTAATATGTTGATAAAAAATGGTTATTTTTATCAAAACAGCAATATCACAATACATATAAATCCAGCCTTGTTTGTTATTATTCAATATTCAGCATTAGTTTACTTTTACGTAGTTCTAATAAATTGTTAGGAGACTACACATTTTTTATTTGTAATTGGAACTCTTTGACACTAGTGAAGAGAACACAATTTAAAATGATTGATATTATTTAGTGAGCATTTCTATTTTGTCTATCAAAATATTGTAAGTAATACAGGTGGGGCACGAAAGTTGCTACAAAAACATGTGTATATTTCTGTTATTGATGTGTAACATCTTTCCTCTCGCTTTCCTGCAATCTATGGCAGTGATTTCGTGAAAAAGAACAGTAATGCAAATGAAAAAGAAAAAATAACAGGAAATAAGACGCGTGCAATTTTATTTAACCAATGAGCTCGCACGGAGCACAAGCGATGGAAAAAAATCATCGTATATAAACAAATCAATGTCCAGCAAGTACCATCACAGCGAAGACACTCACTACCGGCCGATGCTTCTGATTTTGTATATATGTTGCAAGGCTGGTGTCAAGCGTGCCGATGTTGTAATTTTGATATACTATGGCTTATATCTTCGAATCTATCCAATAAATACTTTTTTTACATTAATGTAAACATTAACTACCCTTGATGGTTTACATTCTTAAATTTTATGTGATTATTTTTAAATATTTATTCAAAGTTTTCATACAATATGTATGGCGGTACACTACCGCCATCTATGAAAATAAATAAAAACATATAATTGACCAAACACATTTCTAAACAAAATGCGTACAGTCTAGAGGTGCTGTTTGTGATTCTTTTCAAGGAATCGGTTCTTTCGACTCCTTGATTCAAAAGGAATCGATTCATTTGATTCGTTCTTTTGAACGATTCGGTCTTAAAATGAGTCGTGTACATACTGGTTCTGATTCTTTTTGAACAATGAATCATGACGAAATCGGTCTTTTAGAGCATCGGATACGGGTAGATAGGAGTCGGTCATTTATCAGTGTGTCGGTGAACCCGTTACCCGTTGGGTGTATTAGATCTGTCAAGTGGACACAATAATTTACTTTATGACATCGTTAATGTTTGGTACATTATTTGTATTTTGGTTGGTACTTACGTTTTTTAAGTCGACGCTTTATATATTTGATTTACGCTTTAAGCAAAACGTCTAGACTTTAAAAATAATTAACATTTCTTTGTAAAAATCGAAAATGCTATTAAATAATAAAAAACTTTAGCAATAAAATAGTTTAGTGTGGAGAAAGTGTGTAATTATCATTTTCATATAAAAAATATAACAAAAATGTAGAAATATTGAGAATAAAATAACATTCATTGCTTAATAATAATAATTTATAATTAATTACGAAAATACACAAGATTTATTTTATTTTTATTTATACGTTATAGGCGTTAAAAACAATTTCATTTAATATTAACAAGTACTAAAAATTTTGTTTTGTGTTCTCTTAGCTAAAAATAAAAAAGGAATTAATTTTTTTTTAATTGTCGTTACAATAAGTTGACAGGAAAAAAAAACAATCATATTCAAAATGGAAAAAAAATATTAAAATAAAAATAATAACAATCATCAAAAAATACTAAAACGATTTATGTATGATCAAGGTATATTATGAAATAAACATGTCACATTTAATACATAAAATATAATCATCTGTCACAAAAAAATATTACCTAATTAAAAAGTAAATTTTAAGTCGAAAATAAAACTGTAAAAATAATAACATATACTTGTACATCAAAGTAAATTAAATATTTATGTCGCAAAACAAAATAAAAGGCATTAGCAATAAAATATTTTAGTGTGGAGAAAATGTGTAATTATCATTTTGAGATAAAAAATATAACAAAAATATAGAAATATTAAGAAATAAAATAATATTCATTGCTTAAAAATAATAAATTATAATTAATCACGTAAATACAAATCATTTATTTATTTATTTTATTTTTATGTATACCAGTATAGGAGTTAAAAATCAATTTATCTAAAAATTAATGTATGTATATATATACATAATTAACAAATTCCATTATTTACCAATTGAATACGAATGTTAAGTTATAAGAAATCTAAACCTCCCAAAAATTAAATAAAATAAATATCTATTTTTAACTTGTCTCCTTATACATAGAACTGTGCATTCAAAGAGATTGTCGATTCCTTAAATAAATACAATACACGTTACTTTCTGAACGCTCTCCGGTCTCAGACTTGGTGGCAATAAATTATTTTAAAGTGTCAAGCCATTCCAAAGTGGATCCAAGTTTCAGAATAATGGGCCACCATACACACTGTACCTATAGTTGCAAGTTAAATTAATTATCACAAATCAAATTCATTTCACTTGTTATAGATAAGAATGAAGGTTACATTCATGATATTTTTCTAAAACATTTTGTCTATCGTAATATTCTGATTGATTTACTTACCATCATGCCGTTTTTCCGTGGGGGTAGGCAGAGAGGATAGAGGCCCACACTATTCTGTCCTGACATACGACTCTCGCATCATCCACGTTCATACATCTTCGCATTATCTTCTGATTAAAATAAATAATAATAACCCACATTTTCGTAAAATAACGCGAAAAGTTAAATAAGTATTGATGTTCGCCCTTAAGATAACAAAATCCATACAAAACAAAATATAGTTTAAAACATAGGAAATTACACACACAAAAAAGGTTGTTGCTTTACTAGAGAAGGTCTGTTCTAAAACATCTACTGATACAGTTGTTTTTAAGTTTTAAATATTGAAAAATAAATTTACTAAATATTAAAAATATAATTAAAATAATAGAACATAAAAAAAAGAAATAAAACAATTGAGCTTGAATATGGTAAGAAAAAATTATAAAAGAATTTAACTTAAAGTTGAATATAAAAAAACACATACAATCATCGAACTTGATATAGAAAAATAAATAAAATGAAATGATTTAACTTAGAGATTGGAAACAAAAATACCAAGGTAGCTTTATTATTAAATACTATATATGATTAAAATCACAAACAATTTTTTTTTTGTACGTATTTATTTGCTAAACTTTAAAAAAAAAACTCCTATCACGTAATACAATAATTATTTTGTGCGTATGTATCATATTTCGTGTTGAATAAACAATTAACGTGTAAACTCAAACGTATGCGATGGTGAATCACAAACACACGAAAAACAAATACACCCAAAAAAGAATCACTAACACACGCAAAACTGAATCACTAACACAAGCATAAAGTATTTGGTGGATCTACGGTGGATCATTGTTGATCGCGTATTCGTATACCGCGATCAGCACGCACACATGCAAAAAGGAATCGGATGCCGACCCGAAATTGAAAAGAATCAAAGGAATCAAAAGAATCAAACCTTTTGGATCAAAGGAATCAAATCATTTGATTCTTTTAAATGATTCGTTCAAAATGAACGATTCGTTCATACCCGAACACCTCTAGTACAGTCTGTCAAGAAAGTCTTGACAAATAATTGAGGGCGCTGCTATCGTTCACATGGTAACACTATTTAAAGATTAACTGTGTTAAAGTAAAACACTGTAAGCGAAAATTTTTTTGTAATTATTTTTTTGTTCCGTTAAAATGATTTTTTATCAACCTATAAGACACAAAAGTGTTACATACTTTACTTATTTTTACTTCCAGACATAAAAAACTTCCAGCAAATTATAAATATTAGAACATACACTAGTATGGCTGTCTGTATCCGACTGCGGTCATGTCATCTAGTGTGATTTTATATAATATAATTAAATGAAATAAATTGATTAAGGGAAAAATAAAAGAGATATAATTATTGTAATATAAAAGTATTTAATAAAAACATTAAGTTAAAAAAACACAGTATAGAAAAAATATTACTACTGCTCTATTCCATTAATACTGCTCTATTCGAAGAGCATTTTTTGTATGAAAATCCTATGCTGATTAAAATTTTTCGCAAAAGTTCATGGCTTCCTTCAAAATTTAAATCGCCTCGTACAACTTGCAACAAACTTCTCAAAGTGGACACCTCTTTTTTTACTGTATAAAAAATGCACTTTTTGTCTTATGGCACAGATTTCAAAATCATCCAATTCTTTTTTGTTCGCTCTTTCCTGTGTTTACCCGGTGTTGTAAATTTGCCTCGGGTTGTATTTCCCTCCTTGACAATTCTTCTTACAGAACTCAGGATGTGCCTAAAAAAAAACATTGAAATTCATGAGCAACACATTAATTTATTTTTCTAGAATCAGTTTCAGAGTTACTCAGTTTAGCTACTTATCACACTCCCAATGAGCTGATGCTAATGTTTGGCAATATATTTTTGTATTTTAAGTATATTAAATAGATTAGATATGAAAAAAGGAGAAAATTGAAAAGTAATATTATGTCGTATGTAGTAGTAATACGCTTCGTCTAACCTAAATGGCGCTTACCGTGTTTTGTTCCTTGACCGTCACTACAATCTGTCATCTGTCATTTATTAGATACATTCGAAACAAATTAAATCCCCTAGAATGTAGTCTAATAGACTTGTTATACATTTAAATGTTAAAATTAATCAAGAAAAAATAATTTAAAAGTATAATGAACACAGTACTTACCAGTCATTTGAGATCTTCGCTCGAAAACATTATTGATGTCACATGATAGCTTTCCGGCTTCAGACTCCGCCAAACAATGCGTATACACACTAAAAATTATCCGCCTAGATCCACTACGAATTGTTTTACTCATATTATTGTTTTTAAAGTCTTTCAACGTTAAAAAATATTAAAAACAAAGAATCCACCACTTCTTAAATTAACCTCAACCCAAAACAACACAAGAAAATGACAAGAATGATGGAACTGCTAGTATTGCCAGTAAAATAAATTTTTGTTTCTCAGTGTACCCACGATCAAGACTTTATTGACAGACTGTATGTAGATATACAGTACCTACCTAGTGCGGCAAAATTCAATAATAAATAAATGCACATACATTTTCTTTACCTGTATTTACTAATTAATAAATATATAGGTATTAGCTTTTTTAAATGCTTTGCTTGCATTTAAACAAATGCTCAATTGATATTTTTAATTGTGAGATTTACAATTAAAAATAACAGTATTGAGAGTATTGATAAGTGCTCCTCAATTGATATTTTTAATTATGAGATGTCAAATGTTACACTGCATCTGACCAAAACATTGCTTATAGCTGCTGTTAATGTTGCCCGGAGTATTGCTTCAATAACGGCCTTATGCATTCTCTTAACTCGTTTTTATTGCTTGGTAGTTTTATACACCTCTTGCTTATTTTACATAAAAAAATCTGGAGCAGTGAGATCAGGCGATCTTGGGAGCTTGGTATTTTGTGAGATTATTTTTTCACTAAATTTTTCATGCAGGGCCGCCATTACTGGTCTTGTTATGTGACAACTGGCTCCATCTTGTTGAAACCACACATTTTGGAAAGGTATTCGCCATTGCCCAAGAGCGTGGTATTGATGACAAAGACATTAACATTATTAAAAACCTATATTGGAACCAGGAAGCTGTCATCAAGTTGGAAACTAGCTCAGCAAAGTCTATACCAATCAAACTTGGAGTTCGACAAGGGTGTATATTGTCACCTATGTTATTCAATTTATACTCCGATCTAGTATTCAAGGAGGCTTTGCATGACATAGAACTGGGGGTCAACACGTCAATAATATCAGGTATGCGGATGATACAGTCATTCTGGCAGATAGTATGGAAGACTTACAAACACTCGTAAACAGAATTAATGAGGCTGGTGTGAGACTGGGTCTTAACATGAACGTGAATAAAACAAAGTTCATGGTGTTTAGTAGGCAAGATCACATGGGAGCACGCCTCACATTGAATGGGGCTGGTATAGAGAGAGTGACAAAGTTTAAATACCTTGGAAGTATCCTAGTGGAAGACCTCGACCCAGAAACCGAAGTCAAATGCAGAATTGAAGCATCGCGAGCTGCTTTTAACAAAATGAGACAGATATTCTGCGATGACAATCTTAACCTGAAACTTCGACAGCGACTGGTCAAATGTTATATATGGTCAGTCCTGCTGTACGGAGTGGAATCGTGGACCCTCAAAGTGAGTAGCATGAACCGGCTGGAGGCGTTCGAAATGTGGATACATCGGAGAATGCTCCGGATACCCTGGACGGATATGGTCAGCAACACAAGAGTTCTTCAAAGAGCTAGAGTGAATAGAGAGTTGCTGACAAATATCAAAATCCGAAAGGTATCGTATTTGGGTCATGTGCTCAGAGGAGAAAAATATTAATTGCTCCACCTGATTCTTATGGGCAAGATAGAGGGTCGTAGAGGTGTTGGAAGGAGACAAATTTCCTAGCTCCGCAATATACGCGACTGGACGGGCATAAGAAGTGTTGGAGAGCTGTTTCGTGCTGCCCAGGACAGGGACGCTTTCTCTCGGGTGATAGTCAACGTTGGGGGGACCTGACATGACACCAAAAGAAGAAGATTCGCCATTGGTGCATTTCTGGAATAAAATAGTTCCGGCATTGCATTGTTGCTCTAGTCAAATTGGTGGATCTTCTGGATTCAAGTAGCTTGTAATTTGAATTTTAGACGGAAACAAATTCAAATCTTTGTGCAAAATATGCAAAACACACCTTGAGCTCTAATTGTCTTGTTGAAGTGCTAGGATTGTTGTCAATAGCTGCGGCCACTGCGGCTATGATGTTTGGTATTTGAACGACTGGATTTCAATGGCAGGGAGTCTTCCGGATAGTGCAATGCTATTGAAGCATTTTACAATTCTCATAATAGTCCACCGACCGGGCGCATATCGATTTCTTTGAGTTCTAAATGCTCCCTGTACCAAAATTGGAGACTAGTTCATAATACAGTTGCACCACTCGTCTTCAATCTTGTTCATTTTCAAAAATTTATATACTGCCTTTCTGAAAAAAAAATTGAATTAACAGAACTATTCATATTTGTTTTCACAGCAATATTCATGCCCCACCCTTACATCTGAATTCTTTGTATTCACAATATTAAAAAAAATTCTTTTTCAAATATGAGTACCCGCTTGAAACAAGCCTAACTATGAACGCCATGAACTCTTTTTAACCAAATCAGGGAAAACCTTTTTACTATTTATTTATAACTTTAGTAAGATGAAATAAAAACTAATGGATTAAGAAATTTATTTTTATTTATTTGTTTATTTCTATTTAATTTAAATATAAAATTTTATAAATAAGAATAAATATAAAATTACTGATGTTATATAAAGTTACGACGGACGGACGTACAGACAATGAAATTATTATAATTGGGATAAAAGTATTTGTAAATAATTTAAACAGCTTCACGTTTCGACGCTGAGATTTTATTTAACCCGCAATTAGGGATGGGTTAAAAATATCGATATATCAATATATCGATATTTTTTTAAAAATATCGATATTATTTTTCGTGATATATCAAATATCAATATTTTTTTCGAGTTTCAAATTAGTATCTTTTTCGATAGTTTTTCCAGCGACGTTTTTTTTTAGATGCCAAAGTTTATTTTGGGAAAAAGTGTCGATACATATATTTTTTCCTCCGGTGACCTTTTTTTGAGCGTTTTCTTCTTAAGTTTGGTTCAATAAATATATCCAAAAATATTGATATATCGATATATATTTTTTCGATATATCGATATTTTTTCTTCGATACATCGATATATTTTTTTGGTCGTCAAAAACTTTTTTCCCTTACTTTTGTTACATTTTTGAAAAAATATTAACAAAAATTATCAATATATCGATATATTTTCTTCGATATATCGATTATTTTCGATACTTTTTTAAAATATATATCGATATATTTTTTTCATTTACCCATCCCTAGCCTATTTTTGTAACCATAGATAAAGTAATTTTATTCATCGCAAAGTGGTAGCCGTTAGGGATGGGTCGTCGACGTATTTACCGTCGACGAAACGAGACCGTCCACGTCCGTCCATCGACGAGACGAACAACTAGTTGACGCGTCAACTTCGTTACGCGGACGTTCTATCTAAACATCGGGACGATAGTCAACTGTCTACGCTTCGACGCGACGCTGCTCGACGGCTCAACCGTTGGTTTTTTTTATTACGTTAATTTTTAAAATTTAAAGAAATTCGAAGGAATATAGTTTCAGGGAAAGTAAAACCGCTACTTGTGCTTATATGTAAAAATAAATATTTTATTATTTATTTGTTTACGCACATTATAGGCTTTTACATATTGTTTTATATACTTTTTTTACATATAATAAAGAAAGAAGTAGGTATACACAACAATATCAGGTGTAAGCAGTAAAATATAAACTACATATATAAGCAGTGAAAGTATCGGGTATAAGCATTAAAATATGAGTATAAAAATTAAAAATATAAAGTACAAAGCAAGTAATGTGTGTATAAAAAAATATATTAGGTACGCATCATTACATGTGTACAGGGTTATTTGGAAAACATTAATAACCTCGCAGGACTATATTCCTGCCTTGATTATGAGTATTATTTTTTGTAAAACGTTGGACTATCACTACACTAACTCAAATCGATTACGAAAAATTCATTCGTTTCAATACAAGTTAAATAAAATGATAAAAACCTTTACATTTATTTATTATCTATAAATTTATAAATAAATACATAATTTAAAAATACTTTACATTTGAGATGTTATCTAGAAATTTATTTAAGAATACAACTTTCAAAGTCAGGCTTTCACTTTGTGGTAACGATAAATAAATATATCTGTATTATTTGTCAACTTTAGTTTAAGGCTCAATCTGAGAAAAGGAACATTGTTCCCGAAACATGTAAAAAACCAATAAAAAGAGGTGTAAACAAAATTATAATAGATTTATTTTTTTATCTATAAAGTTGAAAATAGGGAATTTTTAATTAAAATTAATTAAACCTAAATTCAAGAGAATTACATATACAATAATTAATGTTGGACTCCTGAATAAGGACCATTATTAAGTATAGAAAATTTTATTCCCTACAAGTTTGTTTATCATTTATATGCTTAAGTTGAAAAGTAACGAAATAACACAATAATTAAATTTTACCATCCCTTTTCAGGTAAATATAAGAAGTCGAGATCGATCGAATAAAATATTGATTTTAGAAAAATATCTAGCCGGCCTGTTAATTAATAATAGTTCAATAAAAAATAAAATAATTAAACAAAATTGTTTTATTTTATACAGCGTAAAATTGGGAATTCACCGAAACGTCGCACGTGCACATCGCAAAAATCAAGTAAAAAATAATAAATAATAGCTTATTAAGCCTATCTCTCCCTACGCATGCAATCAAATTTCAAATCTCTGTCATAGTTCGTGTACACAGATCTGCACTCTATGATCGTGTACTTTAGAGTTGAAATGAAATAACCGGCGTCTACAAGTCGACAGCAAGAGATGAGAGAGAAATAAACGGAGAAGTTTTGTCTTGCTCTCGCTCGTTGCTATGCATTAACGTAATGCATAGCAACGTCTTGAAAATCTTGAATCGTACACCGTCCACGGCGTCCGCCGTCCACCGTCTACGAATTCAACTAGTCCATGCGATAAACGTAAACCGTCGACGCGTCGATGCAACGTCACCGGCTGATTTCAACTAGTCCGCCCATTCAACGCCCATCCCTAGTTTGCATGCGTCTAGGTCCACTGCTGTCAATGCGAAAAAAAATTCAACATTTTTCGCGGTACTAGTGAGAAATATGCGTTATGTGTTTCTCACACACCTATTGATTTTTACCAAACGCGATGAAATTTAACCGTCATTTTCACTGTTTGCTTGCGCCTATGTCCATTGCTGGCAATGCGACAAAAAAATTCAACATTTTTCTCGGTTAGGTAAGGTTATGTGTTTCTCACACACTTTAAGATTTTGACCAAATGCGATGAAATTTAACCTTCATTTTTACTGTTTGCATGCGCCTAGGTCCATTGCTGGCAATGCGACAAAAAAATTCAACATTTTTCACGGTCCTAGTGAGAAAATTTGCGTTATATGTTTCTCACATACTTGAAGATTTTTACCAAACGCGATGAAATTTAACCAATTAAATTCACTGTTTGCATGCGCCTAGGTCCATTGCTGGCAATGCAACAAAAAAATTCAACATTTTTCTTGGATAGGTTAGGTTAGGTTATGTGTTTCTCACATACTTTAAGATTTTGAAAAAACGCGATGAAATTTAACCGTCATTTTTACTGTTTGCATGCGCCTAGGTCCATTGCTGGCAATGCGAAAAAAAATTCAACATTTTTCGCGGTCCTAGTAAGAAAATTTGCGTTATGTGTTTCTCACATACTTGAAGAAATTTTACCAAGCGCGATGAAATTTAAGCGTCATTTTTATTGTTTCAATGCGCCTAGGTCCATTGCTGGCAATGCGACAAAAATATTCAACATTTTTCTCGGATAGGTTAGGTTAGGTTACGTTAGGTTACGTTAGGTTAGGTTAGGTTATGTTAGGTTATGTGTTTCTCACATACTTTAAGATTTTGACCAAACGCGATGAAATTTAACCGTCATTTTCACTGTTTGCATGCGCCTAGGTCCACTGCTGGCAATGCGAAAAAAAATTCAACATTTTTCGCGGTACTAGTGAGAAATATGCGTTATGTGTTTCTCACACACCTGATGATTTTTACCAAAAGAGATGAAATTTAACCGTCATTTTCACTGTTTGTTTTTCTCGGATAGGTTAGGTTAGGTTACGATAGGTTAGGTTAGGTTATGTTAGGTTATGTGTTTCTCACATACTTTAAGATTTTGACCAAACGCGATGAAATTTAACCGTCACTTTCACTGTTTGCATGCGCCTAGGTCCATTGCTGGCAATGCGACAAAAAAATTCAACATTTTTCTCGGATAGGTTAGGTTAGGTTACGTTAGGTTAGGTTAGTTTAGGTTAGGTTAGGTTAGGTTATGTGTTTCTCACATACTTTAAGATTTTGAACAAACGCGATGAAATTTAACCGTCATTTTCACTGTTTGCATGCGCCTAGGTCCATTGCTGGCAATGCAACAAAAAAATTCAACATTTTTCTCGGATAGGTTAGGTTAGGTTAGGTTAGGTTATGTGTTTCTCACATACTTTAAGATTTTGAACAAACGCGATGAAATTTAAGCGTCATTTTTACTGTTTGCATGCGCCTAGGTCCATTGCTGGCAATGCGACAAAAAAATTCAACATTTTTCTCGGATAGGTTAGGTTAGGTTAGGTTAGGTTATGTTAGGTTATGTGTTTCTCACATACTTTAAGATTTTGACCAAACGCGATGAAATTTAACCGTCATTTTTACTGTTTGCATGCGCCTAGGTCCATTGCTGGCAATGCGACAAAAAAATTCAACATTTTTCTTGGTTAGGTTAGGTTATGTGTTTCTCACATACTTTAAGATTTTGAACAAACGCGATGAAATTTAACCGTCATTTTTACTGTTTGCATGCGCCTAGGTCCATTGCTGGCAATGCGAAAAAAATTCAACATTTTTCGCGGTCCTAGTGAGAAAATTTGCGTTATGTGTTTCTCACATACTTGAAGACTTTTACCAAACGCGATGAAATTTAACCGTCATTTTCACTGTTTGCATGCGTCTAGGTCCACTGCTGGCAATGCGAAAAAAAATTCAACATTTTTCGCGGTACTAGTGAGAAATATGCGTTGTGTGTTTCTCACACACCTGATAATTTTGACCAAAAGCGATGAAATTTAACCGTCATTTTCACCGTTTGTTATTCTCGGATAGGTTAGGTTAGGTTATGTTAGGTTATGTGTTTCTCACATACTTTAAGATTTTGACCAAACGCGATGAAATTTAACCGTCATTTTTACTGTTTGCATGCGCCTAGGTCCATTGCTGGCAATGCGAAAAAAATTCAACATTTTTCGCGGTCCTAGTGAGAAAATTTGCGTTATGTGTTTCTAACATACTTGAAGAAATTTTACCAAGCGCGATGAAATTTAAGCGTCATTTTTATTGTTTGCATGCGCCTAGGACCATTGCTGGCAATGCAACAAAAAAATTCAAAATTTTTCTCGGATAGGTTAGGTTATGTTACTTTAGGTTACGTTAGGTTAGGTTAGGTTATGTTAGGTTATGTGTTTCTCACAAACTTTAAGATTTTGACATTTTTAAGTTTGTTATTCTCGGATAGGTTAGGTTAGGTTACGTTAGGTTAGGTTAGGTTATGTTAGGTTATGTGTTTCTCACAAACTTTAAGATTTTGACCAAACGCGATGAAATTTAACCGTCATTTTCACTGTTTGCATGCGCCTAGGTCCACTGCTGGCAATGCGAAAAAAAATTCAACATTTTTCGCGGTACTAGTGAGAAATATGCGTTATGTGTTTCTCACACACCTGATGATTTTTACCAAAAGCGATGAAATTTAACCGTCATTTTCACTGTTTGTTATTCTCGGATACGTTAGGTTAGGTTACGTTAGGTTAGGTTAGGTTATGTTAGGTTATGTGTTTCTCACATACTTTAAGATTTTGACCAAACGCGATGAAATTTAACCGTCATTTTCACTGTTTGCATGCGCCTAGGTCCATTGCTGGCAATGCAACAAAAAAATTCAACATTTTTCTCGGATAGGTTAGGTTAGGTTACGTTAGGTTAGGTTAGGTTATGTTAGGTTATGTGTTTCTCACAAACTTTAAGATTTTGACATTTTTAAGTTTGTTATTCTCGGATAGGTTAGGTTAGGTTACGTTAGGTTAGGTTAGGTTATGTTAGGTTATGTGTTTCTCACAAACTTTAAGATTTTGACCAAACGCGATGAAATTTAACCGTCATTTTCACTGTTTGCATACGCCTAGGTCCATTGCTGGCAATGCGAAAAAAATTCAACATTTTTCGCGGTCCTAGTGAGAAAATTTGTGTTATGTGTTTCTCACATACTTGAAGAATTTTACCAAGCGCGATGTAATTTAAGCGTCATTTTTACTGTTTGCATGCGCCTAGGTCCATTGCTGGCAATGCGACAAAAAAATTCAACATTTTTCTCGGATAGGTTAGGTTAGGTTAGGTTAGGTTATGTTAGGTTATGTGTTTCTCACATACTTTAAGATTTTGACCAAACGCGATGAAATTTAACCGTCATTTTCACTGTTTGCATGCGCCTAGGTCCATTGCTGGCAATGCGACAAAAAAATTCAACATTTTTCTCGGTTAGGTTAGGTTAGGTTAGGTTAGGTTGGGTTAAGTGCTTCTCACGTACTTAAAGATTTTGACCAAACGAGACGAATTTTAAACGTCATTTTCACTGTTTCCATGCGCCTAGTTCCATTTCTGGCAATGCGACAAAAAAATTCAACATTTTTCTTGGTTAGGTTATGTTAGGTTAGGTTAGGTTGGGTTAAGTGTTTCTCACATACTTAAAGATTTTGACCAAACGAGATGAAATTTAACCGTCATTTTCACTGTTTCCATGCGCCTAGGTTCATTTCTGGCAATGCGACAAAAAGATTCAACATTTTTCTCGGTTAGTTTATGTTAGGTTAGGTTAGGTTGGGTTAAGTGTTTCTCACATACTTAAAGATTTTGACCATTCTATAAGATATAATAAAGATTGAAAATCCATATGATTTATTCTATCAAAATAATCCTTTTTATCAGGCACTTTATTTTTAATATTAAAAAATTTAAATATTGGAACAAAAAAAAAACTATATATATAGATATTAAAAAAGAATTTTCAATCATTATTTTATAATAAATATATATTTATTAACATTAAATCCTTAGTTTATATATACATTAACTATCTTTATAAATTAATAAATTTTAACAACCCTATGATTATCTATATAAACTTTTTCTAAAAAATAAGAAATATAAAAATCTTATATTAATAGTATTAAATCTATTATATATCTATAAAATATTTATTTATAATATAAATTTATTTAAAATATAAAAAACTTATATTAATAGTATTAGATCTATTATATATCTATAAAATATTTATTTATAATATAAATTTATTTATAATAAATACATATTTATTAACATTAAATCCTTAGTTTATATATACATAAACTATCTTTATAAATTAATAAATTTTAACAACCCTATGATTATCTATATAAACTTTTTCTAAAAAATAAGAAATATAAAAATCTTAAATTAATAGTATTAAATCTATTATATATCTACAAAATATTTATTTATAATATAAAAATCTTAAATTAATAGTATTAAATCTATTATTTATCTATAAAATATTTATTTATAATATACAAATCTTAAATTAATAGTATTAAATGTATTATATATCTATAAAATATTTATTTATAATATAAATTTATTTATAATAAATATATATTTATTAACATTAAATCCTTAGTTTATATGTACATTAACTATCTTTACAAATTAATAAATTTTAACAACCCTATGATTATCTATATAAACTTTTTCTAAAAAATAAGAAATATAAAAATCTTAAATTAATAGTATTAAATCTATTATATATCTATAAAATATTTATTTATAATATAAAAATCTTAAATTAATAGTATTAAATCTATTATATATCTATAAAATATTTATTTATAATATAAAAATCTTAAATTAATAGTATTAAATCTATTATATATCTATAAAATATTTGTTTATAATATAAATTTATTTATAATAAATATATATTTATTAACATTAAATCCTTAGTTTATATATACATAAACTATCTTTATAAATTAATAAATTTTAACAACCCTATGATTATCTATATAAACTTTTTCTAAAAAAAAGAAATATAAAAATCTTAAATTAATAGTATTAAATCTATTATATATCTATAAAATATTTATTTATTCTTATAATTATTAATAAAAGTATTCTTTTATTTATAGCTAAATCTTCATCATGAAGATTGAATAATCTATACTACTTAAAATTAGAATAAAATCTTCAATATAATAATCGAAAAGAATAAGTTACTGTTAGCCCAGTTGAAAAAAAAAAAAAAAATTTAACTAAGTTTAAATTAGATAATAACATTACTTCTAAAATTAAATCCTTAGAATAAAACCCAGCTAAAAAAGGAGCCCCACATAATGCTAAATTAGAAATATTAAAATATGTTCTAACTATAGGCATAAACTAAATAATCTTCCCTATATTTCGAATATCTTGATTATCTTTCAATCTATGAATTAATACACCTGCACATAAAAGTAATAAACTTTTAAAGAAAGCATGAGTTAATAAATGAAAAAAAGCTAAATTTCTCATTCCAGCCCCTAAAATTGTTATTATTAATGCTAACTGACTCAAAGTAGATAGGGCAATAATTTTTTTTAAATCAAATTCAAAATTTGCGCCTAATCCTGATATAAATATAGTCAACATTCCTAAAAATAATAAACCTTTAAATAAAACTGAATCATTAATTAAAACTCTAAAACGAATTAATAAATAAACCCCCGCAGTAACTAATGTAGAAGAATGAACTAAAGCTGACACTGGCGTAGGGGCCGCTATAGCAGCAGGAAGTCAAGAAGAAAAAGGAATCTGAGCTCTTTTAGTAATTCCTGCTAAAATTACTAAAAATCCAATAATTAATATAAATCAGTCATTTTTTATATATAATTGATAAAAAATAAAATTTCATCTTCCATAATTAATTATTCAAGCAATAGCTATTAAAATTGCAGCATCTCCTACCCGATTGGATAAAATTGTTAATATTCCCGCATTGTAAGATTTTACATTTTGATAATAAATTACTAAACAATAAGATACAAGACCTAGCCCATCTCACCCTAATAAAATTCTAATTAAATTAGGACTAATAATTATAAATATCATTGATATAACAAATAATAAAACTAAAATTAAAAATCGATTTTTATTAATGTCTATTCCCATGTAACTTTGTCTGTAAAAAACCACTATACTAGTAATTATAAAAACTACCCTAATAAAGAATAAAGATGTCCAATCAAATAATAAAACTATTCTGATGAATTTAAAGAAAAAAATTCATACTCAAAAAAAAATCTTAAATCTTTAAAGTATAAATAATTCCCCATAATTATTCTCAACAGACTAAAAATAAGTAAAAATAAGCCTCTAATAAAATATAAAATTAATAAATAAATAACTTAAAATGAATACTCATATCTCTAACTCCACAAATTAAATTTTTTCTTAAACTATTTAAGTTATAATAAAAAAATTAAAAAATCAAGCTTTAACACTATAAAATTTAATGGAATTCAATGAAGAAAAAGTAATAAATACTCTCGTGACTCCCCTATAAAATAATTTATTATTCTTCTTATAAAATTACCATGCTGTATAAAAGAAAAAAGATATAAACTATACCCTGCTGAAAAAAATGACACAAGCATTAATAAAATTATTATAATAAATGATCATCTTACTAAACTATTTATTAATCTAATTTCACCGATTAAATTTAATGAGGGAGGAGCTGACATATTAGATGAAAGAAATAAAAATCATCATAAAGTTAACACAGGTATCATTGTAAGTATCCCCTTATTAAATAATAAATTTCGTCTCATTAAACGCCCATAATTAAAATTAACTAAACAAAATAATCCTGATGAACACAATCCATGCCCAATTATTAATAAATAAGCTCCTCTATATCCCCAATTCATTATTGTCAGTAAGCCCCCTAATATAATTCCTATGTGAGCTACAGAAGAATAGGCTACTAAAGACTTTAAATCAATTTGAAAAAAACATATTAAACTCACATAAAAAGCACCCAATATTCTAATAATAATAATAAAATTATTATACTTTATATTAATAGAAGATAAAAACACTATTACTCGCATAATTCCATATCCCCCTAGCTTTAGCATAATTCCAGCTAAAATCATTGAACCTGAAATAGGAGCTTCAACATGAGCTTTAGGTAATCATAGATGAACAAAAAATATGGGAATTTTAACTAAAAAAGCTACTAATATAACTAAATAAATCAATAAAAAATTTATATCTAAATTCTTTATTAAATAAATTATTATCGAAAAAATTTTTTGATCTAAATAAAAAATCCCTATTACTATAGGTAAGGAAGCAAATAAAGTATAGAATAATAAATATATCCCAGCTATTAAACGTTCAGGCTGAGCTCCCCAACCTATAATTAAAATTAAAATAGGAATTAAAGATCTCTCAAAAAATAAATAAAATATAAATAAATTTATTCTTCTAAATGTACAAACTAATAAAAATATTAAAACAACTACATTCAACATAAAAATATTTACATAAAAATTTCTTAAATTTACTTTTAATCTAGCTAAAAATATTAACCCTCTAATTCAAATTCTTAATAAAATTAAAGCATAAGAAATTATATCGCATCCAAAAATATAACTTAAATTTCTAAAATATAAAGAATTTATTGATATAAATATAAATAAAAATATTCTAATAAAAATTATTATCTGAACTATTCAATATGACTTTTTTATTAAACAAGATATAACAATTAATAATAATATAAAAATTAATTTTATCATTATAAAATTCTAAAAATTCGCATATAATCATTGCCAAAAATTCGAATTATATTCATTAAAATAGAAATACCTAAAACCCCCTCACAAACAGTTAAAACTATAAATAAAACTTTAGAATATATTCTATTTCCTAAACTTACAGTATATAAATAAATTATAAAAAATATATTTAATATAATAAATTCTAAACTTAACAAAATAATTAATTACGATTACGATTTAAAGAATAAAGAAAATTCCCCATTAAATAATTAATTATGATAAAATTTATTAAATGTATACTTTTCATTAGTTTTTATAGTTTAATCAATAAAACTTTGATTTTGTAAATCAAAAATAAGTAATATCTTTAAAAACTTCAAAAAAAAATTCTATATTTATCAATAATCTCCAAAATTATTATTTTAATTAAACTATTTTTTGATATTTTTATATTCATTATATTATTATTAAGTTTCATTCTTCTTAACATTCATCACCCTTTATTAATTACAATCATTATAATTATTCAAACTACAATTATAGCCTTAATTTTAGGTTCATAAAGAACTTCATTTTGAATGTCATACCTAATATTTCTAACTTTTATTGGAGGAATACTAATTCTTTTTAACTATGTATCAAGACTCACATCAAATAAATTAAATTTTTTAACTGCTAATAAAATTATTTTATTACTATCCCTAACAATTTTATTCTTTATTATTTTTAAGATTTTTTTCCTAAACTCAAATCTTGAAATAAATAAATTTTTAAATTTAAATCTATTTATTAACTCTGAAAATAATTTATTTTTATCTAATTTTTATAATAAAAATGAAATATATCTAACTATCTCCCTAATAAATTATTTATTATTAACTTTAATTATTGTAACTAAAATTTTTAACTTATCATACGGACCCATACGAATTAAGTTTTAATGAAAAACCACAAATTCAAGCCCCTAAAATCATCCCACCCCATTCTAAAAATTATAACAAACGCTTTAATTGACCTCCCTACTCCATCAAATATTTCTTTTTGATGAAATATGGGATCTCTTTTAGGAATTTGTTTAATTATCCAAATTTTAACTGGTTTATTCCTCACTATAAATTATGTACCCAATATTGAATTAGCATTTGATAGAATTAATCATATTTATCGAAATGTAAATTATGGCTGATTTATCCGCTCAATCCATGCCAATGGTGCATCATTTTTTTTATTGTTCTTTACTTACATGTAGGTCGAGGTATATATTATGAATCATTTATATTTAGTCCAACATGATTCGTTGGAATTGCTATTCTTTTATTAACTATAATAACAGCTTTTATAGGTTATGTACTACCCTGAGGATAAATATCTTTTTGAGGAGCCACAGTAATTACAAATATTCTATCAGCAATCCCATATTTAGGTACTGATTTAGTTCAATGAATTTGAGGGGGGTTTGCAGTTAATAACGCTACATTAAATCGATTTTTTATATATCACTTTATTTTACCTTTTATTATCTTAGCTTTTTCAATAATTCACCTTATATTTCTTCACCAAACTGGATCTTCTAACCCTTTAAGAATTAATAATAATATTGATAAAATTCCTTTCCATCCATATTTTACTATAAAAGACACTCTAGAATTTTTTGTTCTAATTATAATTATCTTAATTTTATCTATCTACAAACCTTTCCTTCTAGGAGATCCAGATAACTTTATCCCAGCAAATCCATTAGTTACCCCAATTCACATTCAACCAGAATGATATTTTCTATTTGCTTACGCAATTCTTCGATCCATCCCCAATAAATTAGGAGGTGTTATTGCCCTAATAATATCAATCATAATTTTATTCATTATACCTTTTACTTTTATTAAAAATATTAAAGGAAACCAATTTTATCTATTTAATAAAATTCTATTCTGAAATTTTGTATCAATTTTTCTTATACTAACCTGACTGGGAAGATGCCCAATAGAATATTCCTATGTAAAATTAAGTCAAATTACTACAATTTTATATTTTATATATTATTATCCTTTAATTAATAAAATATGAGATAATTTAATTTAATTAATAAGCTTATATAAGCATTTGTTTTGAAAACTTAAGAAAGAAGATTAATCTTCTATTAATTTTACTAAATTAATTACAAATATACACATTAAAACAAAAAAAAAATTAAATAATTTAAAGAAATAGGTAAATAAAATTTTCAAGCTAAATTTAATAATTTATCATAACGATACCGAGGCAAAGTCCCTCGCACTCAAATAAATATAAACCCTAAAATTATTAACTTAAAAGAAAATATTAATTGAAATACTTGACCCCCTATAAATAATAAAATAAATATTATTCTTATAAATAAAATTCTTGAATATTCAGCTAAAAAAATTAATGCAAATCCCCCTCTTCTATACTCAATATTAAATCCAGAAACTAGTTCTCTCTCACCCTCAATAAAATCAAACGGAGCTCGATTTAACTCAGCCAATATAGATGAAAATAAACATAAAACTAAAGGAAATAATAATAATAAAAATCAAATATTTTGTTGATAAACGACTAAATCTAAAAAGTTAAACCCTAAAATTAAATTTATTAAAGATAATAAAATTAAAGCTAATCTTACTTCATAAGAAATAGTTTGGGATATCCCCCGTAAACTACCTAATTTTGCATAATTAGAATTAGACGATCAACCAGAAATAATTATAAAGTAAACTCCCACTCTTAATATTCTTAATATAAATAAAAATCCCAAATTAAAATTGAATAAAATTATTCTATAGGGAATTAAAACTCAAATTAATAAACTTAAAAATAATCTAAATACAGGCTTAAAAAAAATATAAAATAATTAGATAAATGAGGAAAAATAAATTATTTTCTAAATAACTTAATTGCATCATTAAAAGGCTGAACAATTCCTATAAAGCCCACCTTATTAGGACCTTTTCGAAGTTGAATATACCCTAAAACCTTCCGCTCTAATAAAGTAAAAAAAGCTACTCTCACTAAAATTATAATAATTAAAAAAATTATAATAATCACAGTTATATAAATCTCATATTTATTAATTACTATCTATGTTAATTAAACATATAATTAAATTCTAAATTTAATACATTTTTCTGTCAAAATAGTTTAACATAAATTAATTTAATTCAATATTTTTTAAATTATTAAAAATTTCTGATCCTTTCGTACTAAATTTTTTTATTATATTTAAAGATAGAAACCAACCTGGCTTACACCGGTTTGAACTCAGATCATGTAAAATTTCAATAGTCGAACAGACTAAATATTTAAACGGTTTCATTTAATATATATTTTAATCCAACATCGAGGTCGCAATCTTTAATTTTAATAAGAACTTAAAATTAAAATTACGCTGTTATCCCTAAAGTATCTTAATCTTTTAATTATAATCTATAGATCATTAATTTATTTTTATTAAAATAATTTAAAATAAAAAGTTAATTAAATTTTTATATCACCCCAATAAAATAATTTTTATTTTAAATTTATAAATATTAAATAATTAAAATTAAATTAATTATTATAAAGATTTATAGGGTCTTCTCGTCTTTTAAAAACATTTTAGCTTTTTAACTAAAAAATTTAATTTTATTTTAATTAAAATAAAACAGCTTATATTTCGTCCAATCATTCATTCCAGTCTTCAATTAAAAAACTATTTATTATGCTACCTTTGTACGGTTAAATTACCGCAGCCCTTTAAAATTTATTTCAGTGGGCAGATTAGACTTTAAATTATTAATCAAAAAGACATTTTTTTGTTAAACAAGCGAATATAAATTTTTGCCGAATTCTTAAATTTAACTGAACATAATTCTTATTTTATAAATTACTATGATATACTAATAATATCATATTATTTAAATAAATTTTTTAATAAATATCATTAATTTATAAATATATTAAAATATTTTTTTTCATAAAAATTTTTTATAAAAAAATAAATATAATAAATAATTTTATTTCTATATTTTAAAAATATTTAATATTTTTATATAAAAATTTATTTTAAAGCTTATCCCCTAAAATATAATTATTAAAATTAAAATTTAGTTATCAATAAATATTTTTTTTTTAAAATAACTAAATTAAATTTATTTCTAAAAAAATTAGATATCATTTAAAACGATTA
>JADDOH010023464.1:0-10699 GCA_016648135.1 Agrypnia vestita
TATAGGTTATGTACTACCCTGAGGATAAATATCTTTTTGAGGAGCCACAGTAATTACAAATATTCTATCAGCAATCCCATATTTAGGTACTGATTTAGTTCAATGAATTTGAGGGGGGTTTGCAGTTAATAACGCTACATTAAATCGATTTTTTATATATCACTTTATTTTACCTTTTATTATCTTAGCTTTTTCAATAATTCACCTTATATTTCTTCACCAAACTGGATCTTCTAACCCTTTAAGAATTAATAATAATATTGATTAAATTCCTTTCCATCCATATTTTACTATAAAAGACACTCTAGGATTTTTTTTTTCTAATTATAATTATCTTAATTTTATCTATCTACAAACCTTTCCTTCTAGGAGATCCAGATAACTTTATCCCAGCAAATCCATTAGTTACCCCAATTCACATTCAACCAGAATGATATTTTCTATTTGCTTACGCAATTCTTCGATCCATTCCCAATAAATTAGGAGGTGTTATTGCCCTAATAATATCAATCATAATTTTATTCATTATACCTTTTACTTTTATTAAAAATATTAAAGGAAACCAATTTTATCTATTTAATAAAATTCTATTCTGAAATTTTGTATCAATTTTTCTTATGCTAACCTGACTGGGAAGATGCCCAATAGAATACCCCTATGTAAAATTAAGTCAAATTACTACAATTTTATATTTTATATATTTTATTATTAATCCTTTAATTAATAAAATATGAGATAATTTAATTTAATTAATAAGCTTATATAAGCATTTGTTTTGAAAACTTAAGAAAGAAGATTAATCTTCTATTAATTTTACTAAATTAATTACAAATATACACATTAAAACAAAAAAAAATTAAATAATTTAAAGAAATAGGTAAATAAAATTTTCAAGCTAAATTTAATAATTTATCATAACGATACCGAGGCAAAGTCCCTCGCACTCAAATAAATATAAACCCTAAAATTATTAACTTAAAGAAAATATTAATTGAAATACTTGACCCCCTATAAATAATAAAATAAATATTATTCTTATAAATAAAATTCTTGAATATTCAGCTAAAAAAATTAATGCAAATCCCCCTCTTCTATACTCAATATTAAATCCAGAAACTAGTTCTCTCTCACCCTCAATAAAATCAAACGGAGCTCGATTTAACTCAGCCAATATAGATGAAAATAAACATAAAACTAAAGGAAATAATAATAATAAAAATCAAATATTTTGTTGATAAATGACTAAATCTAAAAAGTTAAACCCTAAAATTAAATTTATTAAAGATAATAAAATTAAAGCTAATCTTACTTCATAAGAAATAGTTTGGGATATCCCCCGTAAACTACCTAATTTTGCATAATTAGAATTAGACGATCAACCAGAAATAATTATAAAGTAAACTCCCACTCTTAATATTCTTAATATAAATAAAAATCCCAAATTAAAATTGAATAAAATTATTCTATAGGGAATTAAAACTCAAATTAATAAACTTAAAAATAATCTAAATACAGGCTTAAAAAAAATATAAAATAATTAGATAAATGAGGAAAAATAAATTCTTTTCTAAATAACTTAATTGCATCATTAAAAGGCTGAACAATTCCTATAAAGCCTACCTTATTAGGACCTTTTCGAAGTTGAATATACCCTAAAACCTTCCGCTCTAATAAAGTAAAAAAAGCTACTCTCACTAATATTATAATAATTAAAAAAATTATAATAATCACAGTTATATAAATCTCATATTTATTAATTACTATCTATGTTAATTAAACATATAATTAAATTCTAAATTTAATACATTTTTCTGTCAAAATAGTTTAACATAAATTAATTTAATTAAATATTTTTTAAATTATTAAAAATTTCTGATCCTTTCGTACTAAAATTTTTTATTATATTTAAAGATAGAAACCAACCTGGCTTACACCGGTTTGAACTCAGATCATGTAAAATTTCAATAGTCGAACAGACTAAATATTTAAAAGGTTTCATTTAATATATATTTTAATCCAACATCGAGGTCGCAATCTTTAATTTTAATAAGAACTTAAAATTAAAATTACGCTGTTATCCCTAAAGTATCTTAATCTTTTAATTATAATCTATAGATCATTAATTTCTTTTTATTAAAATAATTTAAAATAAAAAGTTAATTAAATTTTTATATCACCACAATAAAATAATTTTTATTTTAATTTTATAAATATTAAATAATTAAAATTAAATTAATTATTATAAAGATTTATAGGGTCTTCTCGTCTTTTAAAAACATTTTAGCTTTTTAACTAAAAAATTAAATTTTATTTTAATTAAAATAAAACAGCTTATCTTTCGTCCAATCATTCATTCCAGTCTTCAATTAAAAAACTATTTATTATGCTACCTTTGTACGGTTAAATTACCGCAGCCCTTTAAAATTTATTTCAGTGGGCAGATTAGACTTTAATTATTAATCAAAAAGACATGTTTTTGTTAAACAAGCGAATATAAATTTTTGCCGAATTCTTAAATTTAACTGAACATAATTCTTATTTTATAAATTACTATGATATACTAATAATATCATTATTAATTTATTAAAATTATTTAAATAATTTTTTTAATAAATATCATTAATTTATAAATATATTAAAATATTTTTTTTCATAAAAATTTTTTATAAAAAAATAAATATAATAAATAATTTTATTTCTATATTTTTAAAATATTTAATATTTTTATATAAAAATTTATTTTAAAGCTTATCCCCTAAAATATAATTATTAAAATTAAAATTTAGTTATCAATAAATAATTTTTTTTAAAAATAACTAAATTAAATTTATTTCTTAAAAAATTAGATATCATTTAAAACGATTAACATTTCATTTCAAATTAATTATTATTAATATTTTTGTTACAATAACTAACATAATTAATTAAATCTTTAGATTTCGAAAAAATTTTTATACAAAATTTCAAATTAATATTCTCTGATACACAAGATACAATAATTTATATTTACTTTTTAAAAACTTTTTTTTCAAATTATTTCATCTTTCTATTACTATACTATTTTTCTAGAAAAAATTTTTTTTTCTTTTATTATACTAAAAATATTATTACTATTATTATTTTAATTAAATATAATTATCAAATTTAAAAATTTAAGATAAATTTTCAAATTAAAATGATTTGCACATTAAATTTTCAATGTAAATGAATTACTTTACTATAAAGATTTAATTTGATCTTTCTAGAAACACTTTCCAGTATTTCTACTATGTTACGACTTATTTCAATTTAAAATGAAAGTGACGGGCAATATGTACATATTTTAGAACTTTCATCATTTAAATAAATTAATTAAAATTACTTTTAAATCTACTTTCTAAATTATTATTCATTAAATTTTCCAAAAATTAATTTATTATAACCCATAAAATTCTTAATTATAAACTACATCTTGATTTGATATAAATTTATTTAAAAAATTTAAAAATTCTATTTCTTTAAAATATTTTTATAACAACGATATATAAATTAAATAAAATTAAGTAAAATAAATTGTGGATTATCAATTTATATACAGGTTCCTCTAAATAGATTAAAATACTGCCAAATTCTTTAAGTTTAAAGAATACAACTATTACTACTTATTTTTTTTTGTTTAATTTTATAATAGGGTATCTAATCCTAGTTTAATTTTATATTTATTAATTTCATAAAAATTTATAATTAAAATTTAATTTAATTTAAATATTTTACCTTAAAAATTAAAATCTTATTTTATTTAAATATATTAATTATAATAAAATATATTTATTTTATTATTAGTATAACCGCGATTGCTGGCACAAATTTTATCAATAATTCTTATATAACTAAATCTAAATTTCTTTAATTTTTAATACTAAATATTATAATAATTACAAACAATTTTATTTTAAATAGAAAATAAATTAATACAAAAATTTTTATTCAATTTAATTAAATAAATAATAAATATGAAAGCTAGAATTAACTTAAAATTTTAATACCATAAACGGTTTTTTTTTATAGATATATAATAGATTTAATACTATTAATATAAGATTTTTATATTTCTTATTTTTTAGAAAAAGTTTATATAGATAATCAAAGGGTTGTTAAAATTTATTAATTTATAAAGATAGTGAATGTATATATAAACTAAGGATTTAATGTTAATAAATGTATATTTATTATAAATAAGTTTAATATTATAAATAAATATTTTATAGATATATAATAGATTTAATACTATTAATATAAGATTTTTATATTTCTTATTTTTTAGAAAAAGTTTATATAGATAATCATAGGGTTGTTAAAATTTATTAATTTATAAAGATAGTTAATGTATATATAAACAAAGGATTTAATGTTAATAAATGTATATTTATTATAAATAAATTTAATATTATAAATAAATATTTTATGGATATATAATAGATTTAATTCTATTAATTTAAGATTTTTATATTTCTTATTTTTTAGAAAAAGTTTATATAGATAATCATAGGGTTGTTAAAATTTATTAATTTATAAAGATAGTTAATGTATATATAAACTAAGGATTTAATGTTTATAAATATAAATTTATTATAAATAAATTTATATTATAAATTAATATTTTATAGATATATAATAAATTGAATACTATTAATTTAAGATTTTTATATTATAAATAAATTTATATTATAAATAAATATTTTTTAGATATATAATAGATTTAATACTATTAATTTAAAATTTTTATATTATAAATAAATTTATATTATAAATAAATATTTTATAGATATATAATAGATTTAATACTATTAATTTAAGATTTTTATATTTCTTATTTTTTAGAAAAAGTTTATATAGATAATCATAGGGTTGTTAAAATTTATTAATTTATAAAGATAGTTTATGTATATATAAACTAAGGATTTAATGTTAATAAATATATATTTATTATAAATAAATTTATATTATAAATAAATATTTTGTAGATATATAATAGATTTAATACTATTAATTTAAGATTTTTATATTATAAATAAATATTTTATGGATATATAATAGATTTAATACTATTAATATAAGATTTTTATATTTCTTATTTTTTAGAAAAAGTTTATATAGATAATCTTAGGGTTGTTAAAATTTATTAATTTATAAAGATAGTAAATGTATATATAAACTAAGGATTTAATGTTAATAAATATATATTTATTATAAATAAATTTATATTATAAATAAATATTTTATAGATATATAATAGATCTAATACTATTAATATAAGATTTTTATAATATAAATAAATTTATATTATAAATATTTATCTCGAGATGAAATTTAACCGTCATTTTCACTGTTTCCATGCGCCTAGGTCCATTTCTGGCAATGCGACAAAAAGATTCAACATTTTTCTCGGTTAGTTTATGTTAGGTTAGGTTAGCTTGGGTTAAGTGTTTCTCACATACTTAAAGATTTTGACCAAACGAGATGAAATTTAACCGTCATTTTCACAGTTTCCTTGCGCCTAGGTTCATTTCTGGCAATGCGACAAAAAGATTCAACATTTTTTTCGGTTAGTTTATGTTAGGTTAGGTTAGGTTGGGTTAAGTGTTTCTCACGTACTTAAGGATTTTGACCAAACAATATGAAATTTAACCGTCATTTTCACAGTTTCCTTGCGCCTAGGTTCATTTCTGGCAATGCGACAAAAAGATTCAACATTTTTCTCGGTAAGGTTATGTTAGGATAGGTTAGGTTGGGTTAAGTGTTTATCACGTACTTAAAGATTTTGACCAAACGAAATGAAATTTAACCGTCATTTTCACTGTTTCCATGCGCCTAGGTTCATTTCTGGCAATGCGACAAAAAGATTCAACATTTTTCTCGGTTAGTTTATGTTAGGTTAGGTTAGCTTGGGTTAAGTGTTTCTCACATACTTAAAGATTTTGACTAAACGAGATGAAATTTAACCGTCATTTTCACTGTTTCCATGCGCCTAGGTTCATTTCTGGCAATGCGACAAAAAGATTCAACATTTTCCTCGGTTAGTTTATGTTAGGTTAGGTTAGGTTGGGTTAAGTTTTTCTCACATACTTAAAATAAAAAATAAAATAAAATAATAAATAAAATTATATTATAAATAAATATTTTATAAATATATAATAGATTTAATACTATAAATTTAAGATTTTTATATTATAAATAAATTTATATTATAAATAAATATTTTATACATACATAATAGATTTAATACTATTTATTTAAGATTTTTATATTTCTTATTTTTTAGAAAAAGTTTATATAGATAATCATAGGGTTGTTAAAATTTATTAATTTATAAAGATTGTTAATGTATATATAAACTATGGATTTAATGATAATAAATATATATTTATTATAAATAAATTTATATTATAAATAAATATTTTATAGATATATAATAGATTTAATACTATTAATTAAAGATTTTTATATTATAAATAAATATTTTATAGATATATAATAGATTTAATACTATTAATATAAGATTTTTATATTTCTTATTTTTTAGAAAAAGTTTATATAGATAATCATAGGGTTGTTAAAATTTATTAATTTATAAAGATAGTTAATGTATATATAAACTAAGGATTTAATGTTAATAAATATATATTTATTATAAATAAATTTATATTATAAATAAATATTTTATAGATATATAATAGATTTAATACTATTAATTTAAGATTTATATATTATAAATAAATTTATATTATAAATAAATATTTTATAGATATATAATAGATTTATTACTATTAATTTAAGATTTTTATATTTCTTATTTTTTAGAAAAAGTTTATATAGATAATCATAGGGTTGTTAAAATTTATTAATTTATAAAGATAGTTAATGTATATATAATTTAAGGATTTAATGTTAATAAATATATATTTATTATAAAATAATGATGGGAAATTCTTTTTTAATATCTATATATATATAGTTTTTTTTTTCAATATTTTAATTTTTTAATATTAAAAATAAAGTGCCTGATAAAAAGGATTATTTTGATAGAATAAATCATATGGATTTTCTATCTTTATTATATCTTATAGAATTAAACTATACCTTTAAATTTCAAAAATTTACATGCTTCTTACATTTAAATATATATATATATATATAAATTAAAAATAAGCTAATAAAGCTAATGAGTTCATACCTCATTTATTAAGGTTTTAATCCTTTTTTTTTAAATTATAACTAATTATAACTATACAAAAATATTTTTTTTTACTATAATAATAAGAAGTTTATTTTCTATTTCATCAATTTCATTTATTAATATATGAATAGGTATAGAAATTAATTTAATTTCTTTTATTCCTCTAATATTAAATAATAATAATTCTTTAAGATCAGAAAGTATAATAAAATACTTTCTTATTCAATCTATTAGATCTGCAAATTTTCTCCTATCTTCAATCATTGTTATTTATATAAATAAATGATTTAATCTTATTAATTCTAATTTTTTAATTTTTTTTATTATAAATATTAGACTTTTAATAAAAATAGGTGCAGCCCCCCTTCATTTTTGATTCCCCAATGTAATAAAAGGACTAAGATAATTAAATTGTTTAATTTTAATTACTTGACAAAAAATCATTCCCATAATTATTTTATCTTATTGTTACCTAACAATAATTAATTATTTATTTATTATATCTAGAGTTATAATTGGAAGAATTATAGGATTTAATCAAACCTCTCTACAAATAATCTTAGCTTACTCATCTATTAATCATATTGGTTGAATACTTACAACTATAATAATCAATATAAATATGTGAGTTTTATATTTCTCTATTTATAGATTTATTAATTCTATTTTTATGATTATTTTTAATTCAATAAAAATTTTCCATCTTATTCAAATTTTTTCGTCTAAATCTTATTTATATATTAATATATTTATTTTTCTCAATCTTTTAAGATTAGGGGGATTACCCCCCTTTTTAGGATTCTTACCTAAATGATTAACAATTAACTTTTTAATTATAAATAATTTCTATTTCATAAATTTTATCTTAATTATAAGATCCTTAATTAAACTCTTTTTTTACTTACGTATTTTATACTCCTTCTTAATAATGAACTACTTCGAAATTAAATTTAATAAAATTTTCTTATCTAAAATCAACTTTTTACTACTTTAAATTTGCAATTTAATATCATTAATTGAATATAAAACTATAGTAAAAAAGAAAATCTTTCTTATTAATAAATTTACAATTTATTGCCTAAATTCAGCCATTTTACTGCGACAATGACTATTTTCTACAAATCATAAGGATATCGGAACAATTTATTTTATTTTTGGAATCTGAGCTGGTATAGTAGGGACTTCTTTAAGAATAATTATTCGAACAGAACTAGGAACTACTGAATCTTTAATTAAAAATGATCATATTTATAATGTATTAGTTACTGCCCATGCTTTTATTATATTTTTTTTTATAGTTATACCTATTATAATTGGAGGGTTTGGAAATTGATTAGTTCCTTTAATAATTGGTGCTCGATATAGCCTTCCCAAAAACTCATATTATAATAAAACTCATAAATCAAAAACTTATATTATAATAAATAATATAAGTTTTTGATTATTACCCCCATCCTTAAATTTTCTTCTTATTAGCTCTATTGTTGAAAGAGGAACAGGTACTGGATGAACAGTATACCCCCCCTTATCTGCTAATATTGCCCATGCAGGAAGATCTGTAGATATCTCAATTTTCTTCTCAATTCTTATTCTCCCTGGATTCGGAATAATTTCTCAAATTATTAATCAAGAAAGAGGAAAAAAGGAATCATTTGGATTTTTAGGAATAATTTATGCAATAATAACTATTGGACTATTATGATTTATTGTATGAGCCCACCATATAGGAATAGACGTTGACACACGAGCATATTTTACATCAGCAACTATAATTATTGTAGTACCAACCGGTATTAAAATTTTTAGATGATTAGCCACACTTCATGGAAGAAAAATTAATTATAATCCCAGACTACTTTGAAGTTTAGGATTTATTTTCTTATTTACAATAGGAGGACTAACTGGAATTATCCTAGCCAATTCTTCTATTGATATTATACTTCATGATACATATTATGTTGTAGCCCATTTTCATTATGTTCTTTCTATAGGAGCAGTATTCGCTATTATAGGAGGATTTGTTCATTGATACCCTCTTTTTACTGGCCTAACTATAAATACATTTTGACTAAAAATCCAATTCATTATTATATTTTTTGGAGTAAACTTAACTTTTTTCCCCCAACATTTTTTTGGACTATCAGGGATACCCCGACGATACTCAGATTATCCTGATGCTTATTTATCATTAAATATTATTTCATCCTTAGGATCAATCATATCTATAATTGGTATAATAATACTATTAATTATTATATGAGAAAGAATAATTAACCAACGTCCTATTTTCTTTAATCTTCAAATAAATTCTATTATTGATTGATTACAAAACACCCCACCCTCAGAACATAGCTTTAACGAAATACCTTTAATCCCATATTTCTAATATGGCAGAATAATGCATTGGATTGAAACCCCAATTATAAAGATTTTTTCTTTTTTTAGAAATTGCTACTTGATCAAATTTAAATTTTTAAAACGGAGCCTCCCCCCTTATAGAACAAATAATCTTTTTCCATGATTTTACCCTTCTTATTTTAACCTTAATTATCTTTTTTATTACCTACCTAATAAATAATCTTTTTTTTAATAAATTAATAAATCGATTCTTAATAGAAGAACGAATAATTGAATTAATTTGAACAATCTTACCTGCAATTATTTTAATTTTTATTGCTTTACCTTCCCTAAAATTACTTATACTTACTAGATGAAAATAATAAACCTATTATTACATTAAAAACTATAGGACACCAATGATATTGATCTTATGAATATTCAGATTTAAAAAAAATTAATTTCGATTCATTTATAATCCCCACAGACAAACTTAATTTAAATGAATTTCGATTAATTGAAGTAGATAACCGAATTGTATTACCCATAAAGACTCAAATTCGAATTATAATCTCTGCATCTGATGTAATTCATTCTTGAACTATCCCATCATTAGCTATTAAAGCCGATGCTGTACCAGGCCGACTAAACCAAGCTAAGTTTTTATTAAATCGACCCGGTCTATTTTTCGGTCAATGCTCTGAAATTTGCGGAACTAATCACAGATTTATACCTATTACAATTGAAAGAATTTCGCCCCAATTCTTCATTAATTGAATCAAAAATTATTAACATTAGATAACTAAAATAAGTACTGGTCTCTTAAACCAATAATAGTAATTAACTCTTACTTCTAATAAAATCTTTTTTATAAAGAATTAGTTAAAAATAACATAAATATGTCATATTTAAATTACTAATTTATAGTATTCTTTTATTCCACAAATAATACCCTTAAATTGATTATTTTTATTTATTATATTTATTTCCTTCTTTATTTTATTTATAATTTTAAATTTATTTATTTACGGTCCCAATCTATCAAGATTTAAAATTAAAATTGAGCAAAAAAAAATTAATTGAAGATGATAGCTAATCTTTTTACTATTTTTGATCCTTCAACTAACATTATAAATATTTCTTATA
>JADDOH010023465.1:0-12237 GCA_016648135.1 Agrypnia vestita
AATACATTTTGATTAAAAATCCAATTCATTATTATATTTTTTGGAGTAAACTTAACTTTTTTCCCCCAACATTTTTTAGGAATATCAGGGATACCCCGACGATACTCAGATTATCCTGATGCTTATTTATCATTAAATATTATTTCATCCTTAGGATCAATCATATCTATAATTGGTATAATAATACTATTAATTATTATATGAGAAAGAATAATTAACCAACGTCCTATTTTCTTTAGTCTTCAAATAAATTCTATTATTGATTGATTACAAAACACCCCACCCTCAGAACATAGCTTTAACGAAATACCTTTAATCCCATATTTCTAATATGGCAGAATAATGCATTGGATTGAAACCCCAATTATAAAGATTTTTTCTTTTTTTAGAAATTGCTACTTGATCAAATTTAAATTTTTAAAACGGAGCCTCCCCCCTTATAGAACAAATAATCTTTTTCCATGATTTTACCCTTCTTATTTTAACCTTAATTATCTTTTTTATTACCTACCTAATAAATAATCTTTTTTTTAATAAATTAATAAATCGATTCTTAATATAAGAACGAATAATTGAATTAATTTGAACAATCTTACCTGCAATTATTTTAATTTTTATTGCTTTACCTTCTCTAAAATTACTATACTTACTAGATGAAAATAATAAACCTATTATTACATTAAAAACTATAGGACATCAATGATACTGATCTTATGAATATTCAGATTTTAAAAAAATTAATTTTGACTCATTTATAATCCCCACAGACAAACTTAATTTAAATGAATTTCGATTAATTGAAGTAGATAACCGAATTATCTTACCCATAAAAACTCAAATTCGAATTATAATCTCTGTATCTGATGTAATTCATTCTTGAACTATCCCATCATTAGCTATTAAAGCCGATGCCGTACCAGGCCGACTAAACCAAGCTAATTTTTTATTAAATCGACCCGGTCTAATTTTCGGTCAATGCTCTGAAATTTGTGGAACTAATCATAGATTTATACCTATTACAATTGAAAGAATTTCGCCCCAATTCTTCATTAATTGAATCAAAAATTATTAACATTAGATAACTAAAATAAGTACTGGTCTCTTAAACCAATAATAGTAATTAACTCTTACTTCTAATGAAATTTTTTTTATAAAGAATTAGTTAAAAATAACATAAATATGTCATATTTAAATTACTAATTTATAGTATTCTTTTATTCCACAAATAATACCCTTAAATTGATTATTTTTATTTATTATTTTTATTTCCTTCTTTATTTTATTTATAATTTTAAATTTATTTATTTACGGTCCCAATCTATCAAGATTTAAAATTAAAATTGAGCAAAAAAAATTTAATTGAAGATGATAGCTAATCTTTTTACTATTTTTGATCCTTCAACTAACATTATAAATATTTCTTATAACTGACTAAGAACACTTTTAGGTTTAATAATTATTCCTATTTCATTCTGACTAATCCCCACTCGATTATTTTTTTTTTGAAATTTAGTAGCTAATTTTCTTCACAAAGAATTTAAGATATTAATTGGACCTAACTACTTTAATGGAAGAACATTTATTTTAATTTCTCTTTTTAGAATAATTTTATTAAATAATTTTTTAGGCCTCTACCCCTATATTTTTACTAGAACAAGTCATCTATCAATAACCCTAACACTAGATCTTCCCCTATGATTTACATTTATACTTTACGGATGAATTAATAATACCCAACATATATTTATTCATTTAGTCCCTCAAGGAACTCCATCTATATTAATATCTTTTATAGTAATTATTGAAACAATTAGAAATGTAATTCGTCCAGGAACTTTAGCGGTTCGACTTATAGCTAATATAATTGCTGGACACCTCTTTATTACTCTTTTAAGATCAATAAATCTAAATGTATCATCTATAATTGCTATAATTTTAATTATAGTAATAATTCTTTTACTAATATTAGAGGCAGCTGTATCGGTTATTCAAGCTTATGTTTTTACTATTTTAAGAACCCTTTATTCTAGAGAAGTAATTTAATAATGTCAACCCATTCTAATCATCCTTTTCACCTAGTAAACTATAGCCCATGACCTTTAACTGGAGCCCTAAGTTCAATAACTTTAATAGCAGGATTAGTTATATGATTCCATACTTTTAATACCTCTTTATGTCTATTAGGTCTTGTAATTACTTTATTAACAATATATCAGTGATGACGAGATATCTCTCGAGAAGGATGCTATCAAGGAATACATACCTACAGAGTAACTACAGGATTACGATGAGGGATAATTTTATTTATTGTCTCTGAAATTCTTTTTTTTACTGCCTTTTTTTGAGCATTTTTTCACAATAATCTTAACCCTAGAATTTCAATTGGAAGAACATGACCCCCCCTATCAATTTGCCCTTTTAATCCATTTCAATTTCCTCTTCTTAATACAATTATTCTCCTAACTTCTGGAATTACAGTTACTTGAGCCCACCATAGAATCTTAGAAAATAATCTTACTCAATCTACTTACAGATTATTATTAACAGTATTATTAGGATTTTATTTTACAGTACTCCAAGCCTATGAATATATTGAAGCCCCCTTTACTATCGCCGACAGTATTTATGGTACTTCTTTTTTTATAGCCACAGGATTCCACGGACTCCATGTAATTATCGGAACTTTATTTCTACTAACCTGTCTAATTCGTCATTTAAAAAATCAATTTTCTAATAATCATCATTTTGGCCTAGAAGCTGCAGCTTGATACTGACATTTTGTTGATGTAGTTTGACTATTTCTTTATACAGCCATATACTGATGAGGATAATAATTATTTATATAATATATTTAGTATATTTGACTTCCAATCAAAAAGTTTAATTTTTTAATATAAATAATTATATTAATTTCATTAATTTTTATTTTTTCTTTCTTACTTACAAATTTAATAATTTTCTTAGCCCTAATATTAGCATAAAAAACCTTTAATGACTTAGAAAAACTTTCAGCTTTTGAGTGTGGACTTGACCCTAAATCATCCGCCCGACTACCCTTTTCTCTCCATTTTTTCCTTATTACAATTATTTTCTTAATTATTGATGTAGAAATTGTATTAATTATGCCTATAATTACAATTTTTAATATTTGCCAATTAGTCCATTGATTTATTATTAGAACATTATTTATTTTCATTCTACTTATTGGACTTTATTATGAATGAAATAAAAACATACTAAACTGAACTAATTAGGATTATAATTTATTTAAAATATTTGATTTGCATTCAAAAAAAGTTTAATTTTACACTTATCTTAAAATAAGAAGCTTAAAGCATTTAATTTCGACTTAAAAGACTGGGTTTAACTCCCTCTTATTTTTAATTGAAACCAAAAAGAGGTATATTATTGTTAATAATATTATTGAATAAAAATTCCAATTAAAGAGATTCCTCAATTAAGCTGCTAACTTAAATCTTAGTGTATAAACATTAGAATCTCTATTTATATAGTTTAACCAATAAAACATTACATTTTCACTGTAAAAATAAATTTCTATTTTATAAATTACTTAAAGATTAATTTAATCTCTTTAATATCTTCAATATTATACTCTATTATAAGTTATTTAAGTAAATCATTACTAGCCCTAAAATAACAAAAATTCACATTAAAAAAATTCATACTCAAAAAAATTCTTAAATCCTTAAAGTATAAATAATTCCCCATAATTATTCTCAACAGACTAAAAATAAGTAAAAATAAACCTCTAATAAAATATAAATTTAATAAATAAATAACTTAAAATGAATACTCATATCTCTAACTCCACAAATTAAAATTTTTCTTAAACTATTTAAGTTATAATAAAAAAATTAAAAAATCAAGCTTTAACACTATAAAATTTAATGGAATTCAATGAAGAAAAAGTAATAAATACTCTCGTGACTCCCCTATAAAATAATTTATTATTCTTCTTATAAAATTACCATGCTGTATAAAAGAAAAAAGATATAAACTATACCCTGCTGAAAAAAATGACACAAGCATTAATAAAATTATTATAATAAATGATCATCTTACTAAACTATTTATTAATCTTATTTCACCGATTAAATTTAATGAGGGAGGAGCTGACATATTAGATGAAAGAAATAAAAATCATCATAAAGTTAACACAGGTATCATTGTAAGTATCCCCTTATTAATTAATAAATTTCGTCTCATTAAACGCTCATAATTAAAATTAACTAAACAAAATAATCCTGATGAACACAATCCATGCCCAATTATTAATAAATAAGCTCCTCTATATCCCCAATTCATTATTGTCAGTAAGCCCCCTAATATAATTCCTATGTGAGCTACAGAAGAATAGGCTACTAAAGACTTTAAATCAATTTGAAAAAAACATATTAAACTCACATAAAAAGCACCCAATATTCTAATAATAATAATAAAATTATTATACTTTATATTAATAGAAGATAAAAACACTATTACTCGCATAATTCCATATCCCCCTAGCTTTAGCATAATTCCAGCTAAAATCATTGAACCTGAAATAGGAGCTTCAACATGAGCTTTAGGTAATCATAGATGAACAAAAAATATGGGAATTTTAACTAAAAAAGCTACTAATAATATAACTAAATAAATCAATAAAAAATTTATATCTAAATTCTTTATTAAATAAATTATTATAGAAAAAATTTTTTGATCTAAATAAAAAATCCCTATTACTATAGGTAAGGAAGCAAATAAAGTATAGAATAATAAATATATCCCAGCTATTAAACGTTCAGGCTGAGCTCCCCAACCTATAATTAAAATTAAAATAGGAATTAAAGATCTCTCAAAAAATAAATAAAAAATAAATAAATTTATTCTTCTAAATGTACAAACTAATAAAAATATTAAAATAACTACATTCAACATAAAAATATTTACATAAAAATTTCTTAAATTTACTTTTAATCTAGCTAAAAATATTAACCCTCTAATTCAAATTCTTAATAAAATTAAAGCATAAGAAATTATATCGCATCCAAAAATATAACTTAAATTTCTAAAATATAAAGAATTTATTGATATAAATATAAATAAAAATATTCTAATAAAAATTATTATCTGAACTATTCAATATGACTTTTTTATTAAACAAGATATAACAATTAATAATAATATAAAAATAAATTTTATCATTATAAAATTCTAAAAATTCGCATATAATCATTGCCAAAAATTCGAATTATATTAATTAAAATAGAAATACCTAAAACCCCCTCACAAACAGTTAAAACTATAAATAAAACTTTAAAATATATTCTATTTCCTAAACTTACAGTATATAAATAAATTATAAAAAATATATTTAATATAATAAATTCTAAACTTAACAAAATAAATAATTACGATTACGATTTAAAGAATAAAGAAAATTCCCCATTAAATAATTAATTAATAAAATTTATTAAATGTATACTTTTCATTAGTTTTTATAGTTTAATCAATAAAACTTTGATTTTGTAAATCAAAAATAAGTAATATCTTTAAAAACTCCAAAAAAAAAATTCTATATTTATCAATAATCTCCAAAATTATTATTTTAATTAAACTATTTTTTGATATTTTTATATTCATTATATTATTATTAAGTTTTATTCTTCTTAACATTCATCACCCTTTATTAATTACAATCATTATAATTATTCAAACTACAATTATAGCCTTAATTTTAGGTTCATTAAGAACTTCATTTTGAATGTCATACCTAATATTTCTAACTTTTATTGGAGGAATACTAATTCTTTTTAACTATGTATCAAGACTCACATCAAATAAATTAAATTTTTTAACTGCTAATAAAATTATTTTATTACTATCCCTAACAATTTTATTCTTTATTATTTTTAAGATTTTTTTCCTAAACTCAAATCTTGAAATAAATAAATTTTTAAATTTAAATCTATTTATTAACTCTGAAAATAATTTATTTTTATCTAATTTTTATAATAAAAATGAAATATATCTAACTATCTCCCTAATAAATTATTTATTATTAACTTTAATTATTGTAACTAAAATTTTTAACTTATCATACGGACCCATACGAATTAAGTTTTAATGAAAAACCACAAATTCAAGCCCCTAAAATCATCCCACCCCATTCTAAAAATTATAACAAACGCTTTAATTGACCTCCCTACTCCATCAAATATTTCTTTTTGATGAAATATGGGATCTCTTTTAGGAATTTGTTTAATTATCCAAATTTTAACTGGTTTATTCCTCACTATAAATTATGTACCCAATATTGAATTAGCATTTGATAGAATTAATCATATTTATCGAAATGTAAATTATGGCTGATTTATCCGCTCAATCCATGCCAATGGTGCATCATTTTTTTTATTGTTCTTTATTTACATGTAGGTCGAGGTATATATTATGAATCATTTATATTTAGTCCAACATGATTCGTTGGAATTGCTATTCTTTTATTAACTATAATAACAGCTTTTATAGGTTATGTACTACCCTGAGGACAAATATCTTTTAGAGGAGCCACAGTAATTACAAATATTCTATCAGCAATCCCATATTTAGGTACTGATTTAGTTCAATGAATTTGAGGGGGGTTTGCAACTGCTATAACGCTACATTAAATCGATTTTTTATATTTCACTTTATTTTACCTTTTATTATCTTAGCTTTTTCAATAATTCACCTTATATTTCTTCACCAAACTGGATCTTCTAACCCTTTAAGAATTAATAATAATATTGATAAAATTCCTTTCCATCCATATTTTACTATAAAAGACACTCTAGAATTTTTTGTTCTAATTATAATTATCTTAATTTTATCTATCTACAAACCTTTCCTTCTAGGAGATCCAGATAACTTTATCCCAGCAAATCCATTAGTTACCCCAATTCACATTCAACCAGAATGATATTTTCTATTTGCTTACGCAATTCTTCGATCCATTCCCAATAAATTAGGAGGTGTTATTGCCCTAATAATATCAATCATAATTTTATTCATTATACCTTTTACTTTTATTAAAAATATTAAAGGAAACCAATTTTATCTATTTAATAAAATTCTATTCTGAAATTTTGTATCAATTTTTCTTATACTAACCTGACTGGGAAGATGCCCAATAGAATACTCCTATGTAAAATTAAGTCAAATTACTACAATTTTATATTTTATTATTAATCCTTTAATTAATAAAATATGAGATAATTTAATTTAATTAATAAGCTTATATAAGCATTTGTTTTGAAAACTTAAGAAAGAAGATTAATCTTCTATTAATTTTACTAAATTAATTACAAATATAAACATTAAAACAAAAAAAAATTAAATAATTTAAAGAAATAGGTAAATAAAATTTTCAAGCTAAATTTATTAATTTATCATAACGATACCGAGGCAAAGTCCCTCGCACTCAAATAAATATAAACCCTAAAATTATTAACTTAAAAGAAAATATTAATTGAAATACTTGACCCCCTATAAATAATAAAATAAATATTATTCTTATAAATAAAATTCTTGAATATTCAGCTAAAAAAATTAATGCAAATCCCCCTCTTCTATACTCAATATTAAATCCAGAAACTAGTTCTCTCTCACCCTCAATAAAATCAAACGGAGCTCGATTTAACTCAGCCAATATAGATGAAAATAAACATAAAACTAAAGGAAATAATAATAATAAAAATCAAATATTTTGTTGATAAACGACTAAATCTAAAAAGTTAAACCCTAAAATTAAATTTATTAAAGATAATAAAATTAAAGCTAATCTTACTTCATAAGAAATAGTTTGGGATATCCCCCGTAAACTACCTAATTTTGCATAATTAGAATTAGACGATCAACCAGAAATAATTATAAAGTAAACTCCCACTCTTAATATTCTTAATATAAATAAAAATCCCAAATTAAAATTGAATAAAATTATTCTATAGGGAATTAAAACTCAAATTAATAAACTTAAAAATAATCTAAATACAGGCTTAAAAAAAATATAAAATAATTAGATAAATAAGGAAAAATAAATTCTTTTCTAAATAACTTAATTGCATCATTAAAAGGCTGAACAATTCCTATAAAGCCCACCTTATTAGGACCTTTTCGAAGTTGAATATACCCTAAAACCTTCCGCTCTAATAAAGTAAAAAAAGCTACTCTCACTAAAATTATAATAATTAAAAAAATTATAATAATCACAGTTATATAAATCTCATATTTATTAATTACTATCTATGTTAATTAAACATATAATTAAATTCTAAATTTAATACATTTTTCTGTCAAAATAGTTTAACATAAATTAATTTAATTCAATATTTTTTAAATTATTAAAAATTTCTGATCCTTTCGTACTAAAATTTTTTATTATATTTAAAGATAGAAACCAACCTGGCTTACACCGGTTTGAACTCAGATCATGTAAAATTTTAATAGTCGAACAGACTAAATATTTAAACGGTTTCATTTAATATATATTTTAATCCAACATCGAGGTCGCAATCTTTAATTTTAATAAGAACTTAAAATTAAAATTACGCTGTTATCCCTAAAGTATCTTAATCTTTTAATTATAATCTATAGATCATTAATTTCTTTTTATTAAAATAATTTAAAATAAAAAGTTAATTAAATTTTTATATCACCCCAATAAAATAATTTTTATTTTAATTTTATAAATATTAAATAATTAAAATTAAATTAATTATTATAAAGATTTATAGGGTCTTCTCGTCTTTTAAAAACATTTTAGCTTTTTAACTAAAAAATTAAATTTTATTTTAATTAAAATAAAACAGCTTATATTTCGTCCAATCATTCATTCCAGTCTTCAATTAAAAAACTATTTATTATGCTACCTTTGTACGGTTAAATTACCGCAGCCCTTTAAAATTTATTTCAGTGGGCAGATTAGACTTTAAATTATTAATCAAAAAGACATGTTTTTGTTAAACAAGCGAATATAAATTTTTGCCGAATTCTTAAATTTAACTGAACATAATTCTTATTTTATAAATTACTATGATATACTAATAATATCATTATTAATTTATTAAAATTATTTAAATAAATTTTTTAATAAATATCATTAATTTATAAATATATTAAAATATTTTTTTTCATAAAAATTTTTTATAAAAAATAAATATAATAAATAATTTTATTTCTATATTTTTAAAATATTTAATATTTTTATATAAAAATTTATTTTAAAGCTTATCCCCTAAAATATAATTATTAAAATTAAAATTTAGTTATCAATAAATAATTTTTTTTTAAAATAACTAAATTAAATTTATTTCTTAAAAAATTAGATATCATTTAAAACGATTAACATTTCATTTCAAATTAATTATTATTAATATTTTTGTTACAATAACTAACATAATTAATTAAATCTTTAGATTTCGAAAAAATTTTTATACAAAATTTCAAATTAATATTCTCTGATACACAAGATACAATAATTTATATTTACTTTTTAAAAACTTTTTTTTCAAATTATTTCATCTTTCTATTACTATACTATTTTTCTAGAAAAATTTTTTTTTTCTTTTATTATACTAAAAATATTATTACTATTATTATTTTAATTAAATATAATTATCAAATTTAAAAATTTAAGATAAATTTTCAAATTAAAATGATTTGCACATTAAATTTTCAATGTAAATGAATTACTTTACTATAAAGATTTAATTTGATCTTTCTAGAAACACTTTCCAGTATTTCTACTATGTTACGACTTATTTCAATTTAAAATGAAAGTGACGGGCAATATGTACATATTTTAGAACTTTCATCATTTAAATAAATTAATTTAAATTACTTTTAAATCTACTTTCTAAATTATTATTCATTAATTTTTCCAAAAATTAATTTATTATAACCCATAAAATTCTTAATTATAAACTACATCTTGATTTGATATAAATTTATTTAAAAAATTTAAAAATTTTATTTCTTTAAAATATTTTTATAACAACGATATATAAATTAAATAAAATTAAGTAAAATAAATTGTGGATTATCAATTTATATACAGGTTCCTCTAAATAGATTAAAATACTGCCAAATTCTTTAAGTTTAAAGAATACAACTATTACTACTTATTTTTTTTGTTTAATTTTATAATAGGGTATCTAATCCTAGTTTAATTTTATATTTATTAATTTCATAAAAATTTATAATTAAAATTTAATTTAATTTAAATATTTTACCTTAAAAATTAAAATCTTATTTTATTTAAATATATTAATTATAATAAAATATATTTATTTTATTATTAGTATAACCGCGATTGCTGGCACAAATTTTATCAATAATTCTTATATTACTAAATCTAAATTTCTTTAATTTTTAATACTAAATATTATAATAATTACAAACAATTTTATTTTAAATAGAAAATAAATTAATACAAAAATTTTTATTCAATTTAATTAAATAAATAATAAATATGAAAGCTAGAATTAACTTAAAATTTTAATACCATAAACGGTTTTTTTTATAGATATATAATAGATTTAATACTATTAATATAAGATTTTTATATTTCTTATTTTTTAGAAAAAGTTTATATAGATAATCAAAGGGTTGTTAAAATTTATTAATTTATAAAGATAGTTAATGTATATATAAACTAAGGATTTAATGTTAATAAATGTATATTTATTATAAATAAATTTAATATTATAAATAAATATTTTATAGATATATAATAGATTTAATACTATTAATATAAGATTTTTATATTTCTTATTTTTTAGAAAAAGTTTATATAGATAATCATAGGGTTGTTAAAATTTATTAATTTATAAATATAGTTAATGTATATATAAACTAAGGATTTAATGTTAATAAATGTATATTTATTATAAATAAATTTAATATTATAAATAAATATTTTATAGATATATAATAGATTTATTTCTATTAATTTAAGATTTTTATATTTCTTATTTTTTAGAAAAAGTTTATATAGATAATCATAGGGTTGTTAAAATTTATTAATTTATAAAGATAGTTAATGTATATATAAACTAAGGATTTAATGTTTATAAATATAAATTTATTATAAATAAATTTATATTATAAATAAATATTTTATAGATATATAATAGATTGAATACTATTAATTTAAGATTTTTATATTATAAATAAATTTATATTATAAATAAATATTTTTTAGATATATAATAGATTTAATACTATTAATTTAAGATTTTTATATTATAAATAAATTTATATTATAAATAAATATTTTATAGATATATAATAGATTTAATACTATTAATTTAAGATTTTTATATTTCTTATTTTTTAGAAAAAGTTTATATAGATAATCATAGGGTTGTTAAAATTTATTAATTTATAAAGATAGTTAATGTATATATAAACTAAGGATTTAATGTTAATAAATATATATTTATTATAAATAAATTTATATTATAAATAAATATTTTATAGATATATAATAGATTTAATACTATTAATTTAAGATTTTTATATTATAAATAAATATTTTATAGATATATAATAGATTTAATACTATTAATATAAGATTTTTATATTTCTTATTTTTTAGAAAAAGTATATATAGATAATCTTAGGGTTGTTAAAATTTATTAATTTATAAAGATAGTAAATGTATATATAAACTAAGGATTTAATGTTAATAAATATATATTTATTATAAATAAATTTATATTATAAATAAATATTTTTTAGATATATAATAGATCTAATACTATTAATATAAGATTTTTATAATATAAATAAATTTATATTATAAATATTTATCTCGAGATGAAATTTAACCGTCATTTTCACTGTTTCCATGCGCCTAGGTCCATTTCTGGCAATGCGACAAAAAGATTCAACATTTTTCTCGGTTAGTTTATGTTAGGTTAGGTTAGGTTGGGTTAAGTGTTTCTCACATACTTAAAGATTTTGACCAAACGAGATGAAATTGAACCGTCATTTTCACTGTTTTCATGCGCCTAAGTCCATTTCTGGCAATTCGACAAAAAAAATTCAACATTTTTCTCGGTTAGTTTATGTTTGGTTAGGTTAGGTTGGGTTAAGTGTTTCTCACATACTTAAAGATTTTGACCAAACGAGATGAAATTTAACCGTCATTTTCACTGTTTCCATGCGCATAGGTCCATTTCTGGCAACGCGACAAAA